>JBBDGP010004845.1:0-36247 GCA_037952835.1 Lithobates septentrionalis | reverse complement strand
GGAGGAGAAAGAAAGAAAGAAAGAAAGAAAGGGTAAAAGAGGTAGATACAGAGAAAAGGGGAGAGAGAGAGCAAGAGAAAGGATAAAGAAGGGGGGAGAGAGAAGGAAAAAAGGGAGATAAAGAGAGAAAGAGAGAGAGAGAGAGAGAGAAAGAGAGAAGGAGAGAGAAGAGGGGGAGAAGAGGGAGAGGGGGGCCTAGAGAGAAAGAGAGAGGGCAGGAGAGATGGAGAGAGAGAGAGATTGGGGTAGAGAGAGGGGGGAGAGAGAAAGAGAGGGAGGAGGGAGAGAGAGGGGGCAAGAGAGAGATAGAGGGAGGGAGAGCGAGAGGGGGGAGGGGAGAGAGAAGAGGGATAGAGAGAGGGGGAGAGAGAGAAGAGGGAGAGAGAGAGAGATAGAGGGATAGAGAGAAAGAAAGAGGCACAGTACCACCTGTAGTCATACTTTCAGGGACCTCTGTGATTGGCTGTCATGAGTTCACTATGATTGGTAAGCCTGTGGCTGTCAGTGACAGAATGATTAGAGAACTAGGAGTGTGCACAGCGGAGTGCTCCTATCTCAGTTGTGCAAAGTAGATTCATATCCTGATGCCACAGGGAGGTATGCCAAGCTACGGATCGCAGACACCAGGTGGTTAATCTGAATGAGCCAAGAAGCTCATAAGACGTAGCACATCATATTTCCCTAAAGCAGGCCTAATGTGTGAGTCCGATTCCTGCTGGTAATGAACACCAGACATCAGAACTCTATGGTTATAGGAGGCTCAGGTTACAGGACCCACTTTCTTCCTTTCACGTTAGTGTACCTCGGAATATAATGCCATTATGGTGGAAGCCCATGAGACCTTCTCAGTGAGCACTTCCTATCAATGCATTAGCACTCTGATACAAGACTCATATTTCACCCAGGAGATGATAACATTACTCTGATATGTTAGATTGAAAGATCTTATCTCGTCGTGTTTCCGGTTAGTAAAACAGCGACGGGGCTTATTTATAACACTCTCACATGAATAAAGTTGCTTGTAGTATAGTAAATAGCACCTACTGCTGTGTTATTAATAATTCAAATATCATAAAAAAATATGCACACTACTGAAATAAATGCATAAAAGTTGCATGATCTCTCTCAAATGTTTTATAAATGTTTTATAAATGGGACATTTTCCTTTAGGAAAATGGCTTTTCTGGTCGACCAGTAGCACCAAGAACTTCTAATTCATTTTTTTAGTAGGTTCTTCTAAGCCAGCCTTTCTTAATCTTTTTAACATGGAGGAACCCTTGAAATAATGTTCCAGTCTCAGGGAACCCCTGTCAATAATTACTTAACCTACAGCTCACTGTGGATTAGGGTGATGGTCACTGGAAAGGAGGCTCCTTACATTGTGGTCATTGGGAAGAATCCCCCTTATAGATAGCAAAAAAGATTGTTGAAGTCAATGATGACTTATCTAAGAGGCAGAAATTGCTCCTTGCTCAAGAATCCCCTAGCGACCTCTGGAGGAATCCTGGCTGAGAAAGTCTGTTTTAAATGTTGGTTGCCTTTTTCCATTGGGTGTTAGTGGGACCTTATCTGAGAGGCAGAAATTGCTACTTGCTCAAGGAAGCCTGTGAAGGAACACTAGGGTTCCATGGAATCCTGGTTGAGAAAGGTTGTTGGCTGCCTTTTTCTATAAAGATAATTAGGAGAGAACCCGATCTTCCTCAAGAACGGGATTTCTCAACCAGGGTTCCATGCAAACCTAGGGTTCCTCCAGAGGTTGCTAGAGGTTCTTGGCGCAATGAGCAATTTCTGCCTCTCAGATAAGTTCCCACTAACACTATCATCTTTTTAGCTGTAAGGGGGTAATTCTACCCAATGACCACAAGTGTAAGAAAGAAGCATTCTTCCCACTGACCATCACACTAATGTATCATCAGCTGTAGATATAGTAATTTTTATTAGGGGTTCCCTGAGACCAAAAAGTCATTCCAAGGGTTCCTCTGCGTTAAAAAGGTTGCAAAAAGGCTGCTCAAGAAAGTCTAGGCATCGCTCCATCCTGCCTACTCTTGCAGCAAACCAAAGACCAGTGGTCAAAGTTGTGCACCTATCTTTCACTTCACAAGGGGAGTAGGATCAGGCCATTGGTGTCTGATCAGGCTATGCCAGCACAGACACATGGGGTGGCTTTTCAAGGTGGGGCAACCTTACCTAGGGCCTCATTCTGCCCTAATCCATCTCTGGTCGCCTATTATCTGGCTGGTTCAATCAATAAAATGACTTCCTCTTCCATTAGAAGCTGACTCTTCCTTCAAAGATATCACCCTGAAGACCTAAAGCCATTTGCTCTAGTCCTGGCCACAAATATCTGCTTACTTGAACCACAGTCACCATAGTGATATTGCCATAATGGTAGGGAGGTTGTATAGGTGCGGACTTCGGTTCAGTCCACAAAATGACTGCCTTTCTATTAAGAAGTAACTCTTTGTTAAGAGATATCACCCTGATGAATCAGAGGCCTTTGCCCTTGAATTGTAGTCTATCTGCTTATACTGAAGAAAGTCACCACAGTGATATTACCATAGGACGGTTGTATATGTCCCAATATTGGTTTAGTCCACAAAGTGGATGCTCTTCCAGTTGACCTAATTGTATTTACAGTGCTGTTATCACCCTTTAGAAGAGCACATTGCATATTCATAAACATTGCTGTAATGAGTGGCTGTTCCTTCGGACACATTGTCTTAGTAAACCAAGAGGCTGTTTGCTGGTTTAGAGCACAATATGGATGTCTACTCTTTAGAAGGTAACTGCTTGATCCCTAGTCAATATTGCTTTTTCAATAACATAATGGATACCAAGTACCTATAACTGTCAATTACAGTGTCTCCATTATCATTCACTTCCAGGGAATTGATAACTCCATACTCATGAGGATCACAAATTGGTTGTCTGTTTTATGTAATCCCTCTTGTAAGCACGTGCAGTCTGTGCTTCCTTCTGTAGGTGGCACTAGGCTCTAGCGGTGGTGCAAAAGGGGAAGGAAGGGGTGAGGAACTTTATTCGTCTATGACTTCCTGCTGTCGTCAAGGGACCAGCCATCCGATTGGACGCTGGTGCCCTGACTGACCTCATGGCCATCTTGGGTCAGGGCAGTGTCTATTTAGGAAACTGGCTCCCGGAAATGGCGTGCATTTTGCGAGTGTTGAGTGTAGGGACAGGTTCCCCATCTGTTAGGGAAAGTGCTTA
Source organism: Lithobates septentrionalis (assembly GCA_037952835.1). Lineage (NCBI taxonomy): Eukaryota > Metazoa > Chordata > Amphibia > Anura > Ranidae > Lithobates > Lithobates septentrionalis. The sequence continues at coordinate 33,022 of JBBDGP010004845.1, read as the reverse complement.
GAGCTAGGGAGAGGTTCCAGAGGAGTAGGGACAGCTTAGGGCCTACACCTATCCTCTGCTTGGAGTAGCCTCCCAGTTGGGTGGGGACCGGCCAGGCTGCATTCCCACTCCCCATTGCAGAAGCTGATGGCATCCTCTGAAGTGAAAGCTATTTGCTGTAGATTCTGTAAGTGGCTTCGGACGGCTGGGTCTAGCCACCGGGCTTGGTGGTACCGTGTTGGAATTTCCTGCGAATATACTGTTGACTTTGTCCTCTGCGTAATACCTGTTCACTGACACACCACGCTGCACCCTGCTCACCCCCAATCAACAGTTTCGTCTTTCTGCTCATGCCATGGATTCTGATCTGTTTGACTTCTATCAGTTGCTGTCCTGGATTACTCCTGTGAATTGTTTGCTTGTTTGTACTCAGCTTGTGTGTTTATCCTGCCTCTATTGTCAGTCATTGGTCTGCCCACCTCTCTGAAATCTGGACTCTGTTTAGGATTGGTTTGTCTATGCCCGATCCACTATAACCCTGCTGACTCTGCTACTGTCTGCTGTTTTGCTCTGAAGAACTTCAACTGCTATTACATTTGTCCTGCCTGTCAGTCAGCTGTCACCCGTAGGGTCCCCCAAACTCTGTAATATTTTCACGCCTACTTCTAGCATAGGTGGTCAGGCACTTTAGCTGGCTTTGTGTTCTTCAACTGTAGCAGCCCCCTTTCCCTTAAGGCAAGCAGGCCTAACGGTACTCAGTTGCCCCAGGTCTTATACACAATACTAAAGTGCCAGGCCGCCACGCTAGGGCAGGCCCGAGCTAAGCACAGCAAACAGGTATTTGTGGTTGGCAGACAAACAGAATGGTCTACAGGCAGTTCAGATTCAGGGCAGGCAATGTTCAGAGATTAGTCAGGGTTAATTCGGTCAATAGGCAGGCAGAGTTCAGAGAGTTGTTCAAAGTCCAATTCGAGCTGAAGGTAAAGGTCAAGGCACAGGAACAAGGCAGGTAAACAGGGAGCTTGAAACACATGTTGCAAACACTATCACAAGCATGACTCTAAGGGTTTGGCAGGCTTAAAACATGCTTGGTCTCCACCAAGAGGCTGTCTACAGTCTGAGAGAGTGCAGCTCAGCCAAAACCTTTATACTGGAATGAGACCAGCAGCTGCCATGGGACAGGAGCGTTACACACTCCTGACAAATATAAGCTGACCAAAGGGCAGGTAGAAGTCAACCTTTTGTGGACCATCTTGGTCTACAATGTAAATTGCCATTAGCCTACTCCTACATGGGCCTCATTTTTGTGAAATAACAAATTATTAATCAGGAGGAGCTCCTATTTGAAGTGTAGACTGCAGTGTAGACTGTAGCCCCCCATAGTTCAGCTAACACTGACATTTCAGGCCTGGTAGGAAAATGGCTGTTCCCACTTTAGATAATTGCCCAAACACAGGCTCTAATCAGGTTAATTCGCCCTCGCTCTTAAAATGTCAGATTAGCTGGCCGCTCGTCATCTCTCTTTTTTATCAATGCCATGGCTTAGACGCCGGCAATCTAGTTAATTGCAAGTGAGGCAAGTTCTTCTCATTGAATGTTGTCAAACTCCATTTTGTTTGTCGCGAAGTAGTGGTCAATTAATAGTTGGCATGGCTTGAACTGATCTGTTGCCTAAGCTAATGCAAAGTAATTGATACGCTGGCAACCAGAAAACAGATTGTCCATACCCTCCCACAGATATCTTGTCAAATTTTCATCTTGCTTGTATTCTTTCACTGTCAAAACTGTCACTTGGTTCTGCTCGTCTCCGGTCCCAAAATACAGCTTATGCACGATTAAAAGTAAACCTGCCAAAAACATGAAAATAAGAAAAAAAATATGCGGGCAGACTCTCTGGGAAAGTCCCTATTTAACCAGATCATGGTATAGCTAGTAATAGTTAATTACAGTCAGTTGGACTTGTTCTGTAATGCTGTAAGATCCAACACCCAAACACAAGCCAAGTAACTTGGTATTTGCATAGTCCAGTGTAGTGAGGACCACAAAGACCTCTACATTGGTCAAGTCAAAGCATTGTCTTAACAAATGGATGACCCAACATAGAATGGTAGATTCTACATGTCAAGACTCTGCAGTCCTCCACCCTTATGAAAAGGGACATTCTTTGGAGGATAGTGAAGAGCACATGTTGGACATAGAGGACAACTGGTTCTCAAGAGGCGTAAAAGAGACCTCCATTAGATCAGAGAGACCTTGTTCTAGTCCTGGGATGCTGTCTCTCTGGTAGTCTCAAGAGAAGATGTACAATAAATGTCAAGCTTAGAGAGACCTTGTTCTAGTCCTGGGCTGCTGTCTCGCTGGTAGTCTCAAGAGAAGGTGTATAATGGATATCAAGCTTAGAGAGACCTTGTTCTAGTCCTGGGCTGCTGTCTCGCTGGTAGTCTCAAGAGAAGGTGTATAATGGATATCAAGCTTAAAGAGATCTTGTTCTAGTCCTGGGATGCTGTATCTCAGGTAGTCTCAATAGAAGTTGTACAGTGGATATCAAGCTTTGGGCTGAGTGTTGAAGAGCGCCCAAGACAATGGTTCAAGACACTTCAGAAGTTTTAACCCAATTTTTTATTCACACTTTGAATCAAGAGAAGCCAACGCGTTTGTGGGGGAAAATCCTTCTCCGTACACTAGTTCTGATGAAGGGGGAGGCTTTCCACCCAAAACACGTTGGCATCTCCTGATATGACTTGTCAGTAAAAATTTGGACTAAAACTTCTGAAGCTCCTTGAACCTTTGTACCGGGTGCTCCTCAACACTCAACCCAAAGGAAATGATCTGATCAATCTACTACTTCTCCTTACACTGTCCAGTCGCATACTGAGGAAGAGACAAGACCTGTACCATAAATCCCAGCTCCTCTTAGACACGTCCCATTGGACCTCTTTTTTTGTTTACTTTTATGTACCTTTAACCCAAAGAAAATGTACTGCTGTGTTTTGGCATTCACATGCGGAGATTCAGGACTCAAGAATGCACCTTACAATAGCAGTCCACACCCAGTGGCCCAGGGGTCCCATGTAGTTTTATTGTAATAATTGCGGTGGCTTGCGGAAGCCCTTACTTTTCTGCACAGCCGCATCCCAATATATTTCACATGAGGATAAAGGCGAGAAAAATGTGTCGGAATGATATTTTGTGACTGAAGAGGTTAAAGGGTCAAACTACCAAAAAAAAGTGATATTCCATTGACAGGTGCTGTCTGGTGGGCCGCGTCAGCCTCTGCCCTTTTCTATTGCCTGGAGGCTCCAGCACTGCCTGCCTCAGTTCTCAGCTTTCTTCTCTTCCAGATGAAATAATTTAGTTACTCAGCAACAGCAATAGACTCCGCAATGCAAAACCTGCCATCAGATCCTTTCTACTCGGCACGCGGCAGTCAGCCTTTCAGCCATTTAACATGAAAAACAGATGTAAACCCGGACTGGATGACATTTATTTTTCTAAAGTACTCTCTATAATAAACAACTGCCATTTATTTACTAAAATCCTGTTTTTATTTCTCACATCCTATTTTTTTTTTTTGCTGCTGATCTCCTCCGGCCTTTATTAACCACTTCACGCATGCTTTATGGGTGTTGGCACAGTATTTGTAAATTTTTGTTTATTCAAAATCTTACAAACATAATCAAAACAGATTTACATACAGTATACACAAAATAAAATTAAATATATATATAAATAAACAAAAATAGTTTACATCAGCATAGAAACAGAAATAATAATAGACAAAAAAAAGAAAGAAAGAAAGAAAGAAAGAAAACTAAATATACAAACCAAACATATATATTTTTTTTAAATCAGAAAGAATTTTATTATGGAAATAAAACTCGTAACAAAAGGTAGTATATACAATACTAAGCCAAGACGTCCGCACACATACAGATTAGGCATTTGCAGACACAAGATGTAGCGATGAAAAGGCTGAGGAAAAATTACAAATATGTAAAGACATTCCAACTGAGCTTTACCTGAGTTAATATCATCCCTTCAATAAAGATGTTAAAGGTATCCACCCTTCTATGGTATCTTGTAGTGGGTTACATAGTTACAGTCAGGACCGTTTTTAAGGCAGGGCAAAAGGGGCAGCTGCCCTGGGCCCCATCATTGTTGTGGGGCCCAAAGCAGCTGCCTCATACTTGCCAACTATCCCAGTCTAAATTCCCTTATCCCTTGAAGTTTTAGTCACATGCTGTGTCCCAATATCTCAGTGTAAAGTTCTGTTGCTGCTGCCCAGCTCTGCCCTTTTGCCATGTACAGATGACCTGCAGACCCTGTGTTTACATGTAAATAACCTGCATTAATATGTAAATAGTCGTGGGCCACGGCATTGATATGTAAATAGAGGCAATATTCATATGTATATTATGTCCCCCCTGAGGTCATATCTACCATCACTTCTGCTGAATGCTGCCCACTGGAGAAGTAAAGGAGCATGCTTGAAAGTCCTGCTCACAACTATAGTCATTATAGTCATAGTCATTAAGTAGTAGTCATTGATGTAGTCATTAACATCAGCCTGTTCTGCAAAGGTAAGCAAATTGGAGGTGGAACCCTTCTTCAAAATAACATGGTGCCACAGCACCCCAAATTTTGGTGCATGTGCACAGTCATTGGGCGGTAAGGATATGCAATAACCTCTAGGAACCAATCAGTGAGCAGTAATAATGTGCAGTAACCTCAAGCAACCAATTAGTGAGTGGTATAGCTGCCCAGTAACCTCTAATGCCACATGATCGGTTTTCTCGTCGGAAAAAGATATGACGGCTTTTCCGACAGGATTCCGCTCAAGTTTGCCTTGCATACACGCGGTCACGCAAAAGTTCGCTGAAATTACGACTGTCAAGAACGCGGTGACGTACAACACTACGACGAGCCGAGAAAACGGCGTTCAATGCTTCCGAGCATGCGCCAAATTGTTTCTGTAGGGATTTTGCGCTTCGGAATTGCCACAGACGCTCGCATTTTCGGATAGGAACTTTTCCCGACTGAAAAATTGAGAGCATGCTCTCAATCTTTTGCTGTCTGGAATTCCGCCAGCAAAAGACCGACGGAGCATACACACGGTCGCATTTTCCGACGAAAAAATCTCATCGGTCTTTTGCGGCCCGCAAATTCCGACCCTGTGTACGCGGCATAACAATCAATAAGTGAGCAGTATTGATGTACAGTAATCTCTAGTGACCAATCAACAAGCAGAAGTCACGTGCTGTAACCTCTAGCAGCCATTCAGCGAGCGGTAACGATACACTCTAACCTCTGGCAACCGATCGCAATCGCTAGCCTGATCTGATTTAGAAAACTGATTTTGAGTCTAGCTGCTATTTGTTGTATGTCTCATGCCGCGTACACATGGGCGGACTTTTCGACCGGACTTTTGACGGACTTCCAACTGACTTTTGAACAAACGGACTTGCCTACACACGATCACACCAAAGTGATGACGTGCGACCGGACTAAAATAAGGAAGTTGATAGCCGGTAGCCAATAGCTGCCCTAGCGTGGGTTTTCGTCCCTCGGACTAGCATACAGACGAGCGGATTTTTCGACCGGACTCGAGTCCGTCGAACAAATTTGAAACATGTTCCAGATCTGAAGCCCGTCAGATTTTTGACCGAAAAAGTCAGCTGCAGGTCCGATGGAGCCCACACACGGTTGGATTGTCTGTCAGATTCGGTCCGTTGGACCAGCCCGGTCCAAAAGTCAGCTCGTGTGTAGAACGAAACAGAAATAGTTACCACCGCTCCGGACAGACCAAACTGAAATTCCTCATCCTCCAGGAAGAAGGGACAGAGCCCCAGGTGCTGGCAATTGCTGGTACAAATGTAGTTGAATGAAAAGATCTGGACAGCCGCACACCAGGATAAATGGAATAAATTCTTCTTTATTAGTAAAACAGGATCATAAGGTACATGTGACACCACTGGAGTGGTACAGCTCAACCACTGACGCGTTTCACACTTATACAAAGTGCTTACTCTTAGCTTACTCAGAGCTATGAGTAAGCGCTTTGCATAAGTGTGAAACGCGTCAGCTGTTGAGCTGTACCACTCCAGTGGTGTCTCATGTACCTTATGATCCTGTTTCACTAATAAAGAAGAATTTAATCCATTTATCCCGGTGTGCGGCTGTCCAGATCTTCTCATTCATCTACATCCGCCCGGGTGTACACGGCATCAGAGCATGTGGAGAGCGAAATTGCATGGAAGAGGGGGCCCAAGAAAATGTTTGCCCAGGGTCCAATCAATAATAAAGATGGCCCTGGTTACAATCATAGCACGTGTAAAACCAACGTGCCTATCCAATGCGTAGTCTTTCCATCACCAGTTCCAGTGGGCTCAACCCTGGGGTGTCCAGCCACACACCCACCTGAGTTATTAAAATTACGGGGGGGCGTCCCCTGTGCTGATAAATATATTTCTCAAATCTAAGGGTTTCCCCCATATATTGTACCCATTCTTTATGTGAAGGATAATCAGTGGACTTTTCCAAGAATTACCCTTCGAGCCTGGAAGAGAGCTCTGGCCACTGCCCTTCTTATGGGGACTGAAAATCATATAATATACCTTGAAGACATGGTTCGGGATCAAGTGGTATCGAGGTCTGAAAGACACAGAGTTTATAGTATTCCACACTCCCACCCAGTATAGGTGCCATTTGGGGCACCGCCAGGTCAAGTGAATCAGATCCCCCGTGGTCCATAGAACATTTACCACGTAATGGGGAATCTAACATGCCTATTGCGAATAATCTAGCTGGTGTGAAATGTACCCTTAAAAGTAGATATAGTTGCATAAGCCTTTGAGTCTTCTATGAAGATCTCTTTCCCATCTCTCACTCACCTTCGGGGGAAAGGAAGTCAAAAACTCAGTAACATTGAATAACATCTGGAAATAAAAACAAAAAAAAACCCAACAAAAACCAAACATATTTTAGTATTATTATTATCATGGCGCTCCTTAACAAAACCCCAACCTCCACCTAAACACCCCCCAAGGCTAAAAAAAAACGATTAAACGTTTAACCCATGCATGCAGACTTTTTCAAAAATCTGAACATAACAAAATCTAGGGGAAGCGAAAGAAAGAAAAGCCGCACACCCAGAGACTGGCAGACAGCAGCTACAGGGACCTGACAACCCTCCACACCTTTCTCCAGCTCCCCCCCCCCCCCCCCCCCACCATCACCCGTCCTTCTCAAAGACCCTGAATCTTCCCAACCTCGCTCAGAATGTTGTACATCACCACCTCGACAGGAAGGATTTTTTTTTTCCCGAGTGGAAAACTGACACTGTGCATTCCATGTGTAGTAAGGGACTACTAAGCTAACTAGAAAAAGTGTCTCAAAATCGAAATCCTGATGAGTCTCAGAAGCCCTGTACGACCACTCCGCATAAGCGGGAAAGGAATACCCAGAGCCCCACCCACCCGCTTATAGACTTCTATATTGAAGGGGGCATCGTCTCATCCACTCCACCACACTCCACTCTTTGACAACCGCGGTTCTTCCACAGAGCGATGCTTCAGGTGGCCCTTCACATAGAGTCTTTAATGGCAATGTTTCTCAACTCCAGACCTCAGGTACCCCCCAACAGGTCATGTTTTCAGGATTTCCCTCAGATGAAACGGCTGTGGTAATTACTAAGGCAGTGAAACTGATCAAATTAGCCTGTGCAAAATATTGGAGAGCCTGAAAACATGGGGGAGGTACTTGGGGACTTGAGTTGAGGAACATTGTTCCATGGACCAGGAGCCAGGCCAAAACCCGAAACTCTAAAGGGATTCTCTCCGGCACGGTATTTGTATTCTCCACCAGGGAAGGGGATTGTATAACTTCCATCCACATTCTTCCGTACTCTAGAAATCAGGAGTGGATGGAGCTGCCCCTCAATCTCCCATTATGGCACCATCCCTAATTTTGAACAATTTTCATCCGCGTTCTTCTATTGTACCCCATTGTTGGTGTCAGTGGGAAGAGTCGTGCCTCTTCATTGGTGTCAGTGAGGGGAATTATGGCCCTAAGGGCCGGATATAAGCAAGCAAAGGGCTGCATCTGGCTCCCAGGCCGCAGTTTGGAGACCACTGACTTAAAGCATCGGGGGGGGGGGATATTTACTGCCGCAGCCTCAACGCGTCATGGCTGCTGCATAAGGAGCTGCATGAACAGCTAAAGCAGGAGTGGTGGGGGGAGGGGGGTGGCTCAACCACGGGCTTTTACCACTCCTCAATTGATAGCGTGAACAATCTCATAAGGTTTAAACAGAACATTAGGAGGCAATATATCGCTGACAAGCTTGTCTGTCAACTGCCTTCCCTTGAAAAGCGATCTGCTGCAGATCGCTTTTCAGAGGGGCGGCAAGGTTAAACAAGCCCTTAAACATTTTGTTATACCAGGGCTGACGTTCCAATGTAATCGAGTGATTTACACAACAACAAGTATTGCTACAAACAGATATTGCCCTGTTGTGACATGACAAGCGCCGCACAACATGGCTGTCAAATCCGATCGGATTCTTTTGTACATCTCAGGTTTTTTTCTTCGTCGAGAGTTATCGCTACCTGCTGCGCGCCCGGGGAAGATCCCATCAATCTCCCAAAGAAAGAAAAAAACCCTTTCCTGACTCTCGGCGACTCTATTTGTCCTGCGATGGAGGGATGTCATAAATTATGCAATTTCCTTATTTGAATATTTCGAAGATCACTTGTCCCCTAAAGCAATGTAGAGCGTGTGCTTCACATTTCAATGGGAGGGATTTCTGTATTATTAAATATCAGCTTCGTATAAAACATTCCGCCGCCACCGCTGATGTCAGCCCCATCTTATCTCTGATCCGCCGTGACACTCCGCTTACTTAAAGGAAGACTTCTTCCTCTTCTTCGTCTTCTTCTTCTTCTTCCTCTTCTTCTTCTTCTTCCTCTTCTTCTTCTTCTCCTGCTTCTTCTTCTTCTCCTGCTTCTTCTTCTTCTTCTCTCGCTTCTTCTTCTTCTTCTTCTTCTCCCGCTTCTTCTTCTTCTTCTTCTTTTTCTTCTTCTTCTCCTGCTTCTTCTTCTTCTTCTCCTGCTTCTTCTTCTTCTTCTTCTCCCGGTTCTTCTTCTTCTTCTCCCGCTTCTTCTTCTTCTTCTTCTTCTTCTTCGTCTTCTTCTTCGTCTTCTTCTTCTTCTCCTGCTTCTTATTCTTCTTCTTCTTCTTCTTCCTCTTCTTCTTCTTCTTCTTCTTCTCCTGCTTCTTCTTCTTCTTCTTCTTCGTCTTCTTCTTCTTCTCCTGCTTCTGCTTCTTCTTCTTCTTCTTCTCCCGCTTCTTCTTCTTCGTCTTCTTCTTCGACTTCTTCTTCTTCTCCTGCTTCTTTTTCTTCTTCCTCTTCTTCTTCGTCTTCTTCTTCTTCTTCTTCTTCTTCTGCTTCTTCTTCTTCCTCTTCTTCTTCTTCTTCTGCTTCTTCGTCTTCTTTTTTTTTTTTTCATATCAGAGAAATAAGTGAATAGACGTTTCCTGCTTGTAAATTTCATTTAGATAAATGTTTTCCTCTAAAAAAACGTCCCGGGGCCGGAGTTCTATTAATCTCCGATAGGACGCCGCGGCGGCAGATTTGTATATTTTATCGCTTGCCTGTGTCCCGCCTCCGGGAGATTCTTCCTGATTTCTTTTACGGAGAAACACAACAGGAAATATATGGAACTTTCCCTAAAAATGAGAGGATCTCCCGCCTAATTCTGGGGCCCCGAACACCGTTCTTGGTAGCCCCCCCCCCATCACCACATTACCACCCAATTTACTGCAATGCATGTCACATGGGTGGGTGTGATGACATTTTGATTGGCACAACATCTTTCTGAATGGCACCCAAAACCTTGCAGCATACGTGCGCTGCCAAAAAATATTACATACGGTATCTCACAAAAGTGAGTACACCCTTCAGTCACATGTTTTTTCTTCTCACTTTTCATGTGACAACACTGAAGAAATGACACTTTGCTACAATGTAAAGTAGTGAGTGTACAGCTTGTATAACAGTGTAAATTTGCTGTCCCCTCAAAATAACTCAACACACAGCCATTAATGTCTAAACTGCTGGCAACAAAAGTGTCATTTCTTCAGTGTTGTCACATGAAAAGATATAATATCATATCTCCAAAAATGTGAGGGGTGTACTCACTTTTGTGAGATACTGTACGTCATTCTTTGGCGATGCAAGACACGTTAGTGCAGGGCATCGATCGCAGGGTGCATTGCTTCTCCATGCAGAATGAATGGCATTGCATCACACCTACTCAGGTAATATGTGTTGCAATACAATACGTCAGTGCCGACATCTGCTTGGGGGACGGAGCGGACCCCAAATACATAATAAGCCCAGGTCAGCCAATTAGAGGGAGACCAGGAGGTGAATATGAGAAATGGTATTGCTGCTCCCCAATTATGAGGGATGACATCACTACTTCCCAAGTATGAGGGATGACATCACTAATCCCCAAGTATGAGGGATGACATCACTACTCCACTAACATGAACGGTGACATCACTACTCCACTAACATGAACGGTGACATCACTACTCCACTAATATGATCAATGAAATCACTTCTCCACTAATATGAAGGGTGACATCCACCATTAAATTTCATTGGCTTGCCCTAGGCAAAGCAGAAAAAAAAAACATTTCTAACTCTTTTCCGAAAACCGGTTTGATGAGCGCATTTGCAGAAAGCGCGGGGATGCCATCAGCTAGAAATGTCCCGACACACAGTAATGTGAATCTAGCCTTAGGCAGTTGTCACAAGAACAGGCGTCCCCCATTGGAAGATTCCCCATCATTTCCTGTTCTGGTGACAACTGTAAAATTTGGGATTTCCAAGCCGTTTTGGGTGAATCTCCTTACAGAAAGCAGTGGGAACCTCACAGTGGAGTTTTCCATAATCCTTACATACACCATTCCAAAAATAAAAACACTAAAGACTTGGCTATGCGTGTGCACTTTACCGATTTTGGATTAACTTGAACACCCCTAATAATGACATCATTGGCTCCACCCACCCAGACACGATCACACGCTTTCCCCAAAAGTCCATCAATCTGGAATACGAAGGTCCTAAAGACGCCTCGGCTCCGGAGTTTATGGTCCAGCAATGCTGACAATGGAGCTTCGGCTTCTTTAGTTAATGAAAAGCCCATTTGGCTTATTGCTATATCATGTTATTCCGAAAATATTAAATCAATCCCCATAAAAGTCTGATTATGTAATGTAAGTACACGTCCTTTATGGAGACCATCAATCACCAGGAGGACACTTTTATTGGCCGGGACGAAGCGCACATATTTCTTCATGATGGAAAGGGAAAGGTCAGACTCCGATTCCTGTAATATTATTATTATGGTGACTCAATCTGCCTCCATTGGCCGCAGAGATCACCTCCTGGGGTTATTTAAAGTACAACGGTGCAACTTAAAGAGGAACTACACCGCATCTGAGCACCACAAACTTAGGAGGCTATTTCATTCATTTTTCATATTCAAAGCAATCTCCCCCATCCATCCATGTCTCCATGCTTTATTTTGTTGAGAAATCACATTGATAAAACACCCCCCCCCCACTAGCATTTCTAGCTGCAGCCATCTTGAGTAAGGGCAGATGACCTATGTAGCATTTATTTCCTGGAATACATCTGCCCTTAGCTCAGGCATGCAGGCAGGAGGGTGTGCTTAGATGAAAAAGTGTCCTCTCCCCACCTGAAGACTCCTGGGATTTATGACATAATTTTGGCCTAGGCCAGAAACCAGGAAGTAACTGGAGAATTGTAAAACAAAAAAAAAAAGTTTAACCACCTACTGACCGTGCTATAGCCAAATGATGGCTACAGCTCGGCTGTCCAGTTCTGGGAGGGCATAATGTGATGTCCTCTCATGATCATGCCCACTGCGTGCTCGGGCACAGCTGATCACGGATCGGAGTAAAGAGCCAATCAGCGGCTCTTTACCATATGATCAGCTGTGTCCAATCACAGCTGATCACGATGTAAACACAAGCCGGTTATCGGCGTTCCTGTACTCACGCTATAAGCGAGGGGAGAGGAGAGCCGATAACCAGCTCTGTGAAAGGGACATCTACAGGGATAAACAGGGCAGTCCCAACAGTGCCCACAAGTGCTACTAATCAGTGCCCACCAGTGCTGCCAATCAGTGCCCATCAGTGCCTTATAATCAATGCTGCCTATCAGTGCCTATCAGTGCCCATCAGTGCCATCTATTAGTGCCCATCAGTGCCGTCTATCAGTGCCACCTATCAGTGCCCACCAGTGCCACCTATCAGTGCGCATCAGTGCCATCTATTAGTGCCCATCAGTGCCGTCTATCAGTGCCATTCAGTGCCACCTATCAGTGCCCACCAGTGCCACCTATCAGTGCGCATCAGTGCCATCTATCAGTACCCATCAGTGCTGTCTATCAGTGCCAATGGTAAGTATGGTATTCCTGCGCTACCATGTAAAATCGGAAAACAATATGGGGGGGGGGGGGGGACAAGCAGCTTGCACCGAAAAGGGTCCAACCTGGCCCTAAATGGTAACTAAAATAGAAAAGGGGGGGATGGTGCTGCGCTAGTCCTAATGCAAACGTATCAAGATAGTAAGAATACTAGTGGAGTGGCATAATGCCTAATGACAAAAGTAGATGGTAAATAATGGATCATACGTTGTTAAAATATGCTGCATACATATGTAAATAAAGAATAGAAGCTGCATGTGAATAAAATAAATTCACTAATGATTAAAAATGCAAACACTTCACCTGTAGTGTAACAGGCAATAAAAGTGCATGTGGAAGGTGAAAACACATAAAAGAAAATAAATATGGTGAAATAGGAAAAAAGTGAATCGCACTCAAGTACAGGGTGCCTCTGAATGTCTTAAGAGATCACAATAGGGTGGTATTTATGCAGAGTGACAACACATTAATAATTAAAAAAATGGAAATCGGGATGTAGCAATAGACCACACTCAAGTGCAAGGTTACTATGGGTGTCCTGAGGGATCAACTAAAATTGATAAATAGAATCCAAAAGGTGCACAATGCAAACTATACATAAATAATCTAAACATATGAATATAGGTGGAACAGATCCTTCTCCTATAGTGCGAACCTCTAATAAATAATTGAAACATAAACGCATATACATAAAAATGAAAATGACATAATCCGCACTCCAGTGCAGTGTAAAAATAAATGTCAAAAAAAATCCTATTAAGGGTGATATAAAAGTGTCCAGTGTCAGCAATCAGTGCTCACAAAAATAGTACAGCGTCCAAAAACAAAGGAGAAAGTGACTTTGTGCAGCAACAATAAATTACAAAGCTTCTTAAATGTGCTTAATAAGAAACGTGAAGGCAGCAGCTAGATTCTAGCATTGCTTTCCTCAGATGGATGAGAAATGTGGGGTGACAACACCAATCCTCTTCATGCAGCAATCCTATAATGGAGGGCAATGGCCCCTTACCTCACTATGCTGAGGTTACAGCATGAATCAATCAGTGTATGTGATGTCTCCTATGGGGGTCAGTCCTGGGTCTCAAGCTGTCCTTCAGTATGCCTCAGATATTGCAGGGGGCATAGCAGCCATAAGAGAAACAAAGGTGCCACATAGTGTAGTCTATCAGTGCCATTCAGTGCCACCTATCAGTGCCACCTATCAGTGCCCACCAGTGCCACCTATCAGTGCCCATCAGTGCCGTCTATCAGTGCCCTTTAGTGTCAACTATCAGTGCCCATCAGTGCCGTCTATCAGTGCCCTTCAGCCCCACCTATTCGTGCCCATCAGTGCCACCGATCCGTGCAGCCTCATCAGTGCCTCTTCATCAGTGCCCACCAGTGCTACTTATCAGTGCCCATCTTTGCTGCCAATCAGGGCCCATCAGTGCCTCATCATCAGTGCTGCCTATCAGTGTCCATCAGTGCCATCTATCAGTGCCCTTCAGTGCCACCTATCAGTGCCATCTATCCGTGCCCATCAGTGCCATCTATCCATGCCCATTAGTGCCACCAATCCATGCAGCCTCATCAGTGCCTCTTCATCAGTGCCCACCAGTTCTGCTAATCAGTGCCCACCAGTGCTGCCAATTAATGTCATATGGGTACAGTGTTGTATGACCGCGCAATTGTCATTCATAGTGTGACAGCGCTGAAAGCTTAAAATTGTCCTGGGCAGGAAGGGGGTGAAAGTGCCCAGTAGGGAAGTGGTTAAAATCAGCAAATATAATATACCTTCCTATCTATTTACTAATGCTAGCAGTATAAGGGTTAAACATAGTCAATGTTGATTGGGAGAGTGAAGTTCCACTTTAAAGCGTATCTTAAAATCCAAAAACGAAAATTTAATATATTGTAGATCGCCAATCTTTAGATGTGATGTGATTATATTACTTTTTTTTAAGGCTAAGAACATTTTTAGAAAGTATAGAACATTACTGTTGATCTTGCCTGGAATGTGTTATTTCTCTTTTGTAAACTACAAATCTCATCAATCCACTTTGTAATGAAGATGAAAAGAGGCAGACATGTTTGAAGTCCAGCCTGGGTGACAATCATGTCTCCTTTGACAGATATCCTGGAGAAATTACTTCAAAGGGAGAGGATGTCATTTGCATCATTATACAATGAAAAAATAAATAAATAGAGAGCAGCAAAATATAGGAAAATTAAAGACTTTTCAGGTACTCCACTAATAAATCACTTAAAAAAGTATATACAGTGGGGAAAAAAAATGATTTGATCCCCTGCAGATTTTGAAAGTTTGTACACTTACAAAAAAATTAAGAGTCTATAATTTTTTATCATAGGTGTATTTTAAATGAGATAGACAGTAGGTAGAACAAGCCAAGGTCACACCAGAAGGTCAGCAGAAGTAGACCATAACCAGGATCTAGCAAAAGTTAAAACAGGAATAAGCAGAGATAAGCCATGGGCAGGAGCTAGCCGAAACCAAATCGGGAATCAGCAGGGACAAGCTGTGGTCAGGAACAAGCCAAGGTCTACTTGAGGATCAGCAGAGACATGCCATGGTCGAGAGCTCCCCAAAGTCAAACTGAAAATCAGGAGAGACAAGCCGTGGTCAGGAATTAGCCAAAAGTCAAATCAGGAACACTGGAACACACAACAGACTGAAAGTGTGGTCAGTAACTGAGGAGATAGACAGCAGACAGAGTGGAGATCTGAAGACAAGCCAAGGTCACACCAGAAGGTCAGCCAAGGTGAGCCATAATCAGGATCTAACCAAAGTCAAAACAGGAATCAGCAGAGATAAGCCATGGTCAGGAACTAGCCAAAATCAAATCTAGAATCAGCAGGGACAAGCTGTGGTCAGGAACTATTGGAGGTCTAATCGGGAATCAGTAGAGATGCGACATAGCTAAGAACTACTCAGGGTCAAACTGGGAATCAGGAGAGACATGCCATGATCAGGAATTAGCCAAGGTCAAACCAAAAATCAGCAAAGACAAGACGTAGTCAGGAACTAACCAAGGTCAAATCAGGAACACTGGAACACAGAACAGACTGGAAGCATGGTCTGGATAAGTGGTGGTCAGTAGCTGAGGAGATAGAGAAAGCAGGTAGAGTAAAAATCAGCAGGAACAAGCTGTGGTCAGGAAATAGCCAAGGTCTAGCTGGGGATCAGCAGAGACAAGCCATGGTCGGAAGTACTAAAGATAAAACTAGAAATCAGGACAGACAAGCCTTGGTCAGAAATTAGCCAAGATCAATTCAGGATTTAGACCAGACAAGCCACAGTCAGGAACTAGCGAGGTCAAAGCAAAAATCATCAGGGGCAAGCTGTGGTCAGGAAGTCAAACCAGGAATCAGCAGAGACAAGCTATGATCAGGAGCTAGCTGCGGTCAAACTGGCTATTGGCAGAGACAAGCTGTGGTGAGATACCAGCCAAGGTCAAACTGGGAATTAGAGCAGACAAGCCATGATCAAGAACTAGCTAGCAATCACCAGAAATAAGCAATGGTTAGAAGCTAGTCAAAACCAAATCAGGAATCAGCAGGGACAAGCTGTGGTCAAGAACTAGCCAAGGTCTAATCAGGGATCTTCAGAGACAAGCTGTGGCTGAGAACTAACCAAGGTCAAACTGAGAATCAGCAGAGACAATCCGTAGTAAAGAATTATCAAAGTTCAAATCAGGGATCAGATCAGACAAGCCATGGTCAAGAACTAACCAAGGTCAAACTGGAAATCAGCACAGACAAGCTGTGGCCAGGAAACAGCCAGGTTCAAACCAGTAATCAGCAGAGACAAACCAAATTCAGAAACTAGCTGAAGTCAAACCGGGTATCATAAAAAACAAGCTGTGGTCAGGAACTAGTCAAGATCAAACTGGTAATCAGCAGAGACAAGCCATGGTAGGAGTTAGCTGAGGTCAGTAGCAGGAAGGAAAAACAGAGACAAGCCCAAGGGCGGCTGGGTCAGCAACGGAAAACCGGATCTCAGGAACAAAACCAGATTCAGGGTTCAAGTCTCATGGTAACAGCTAAAGACTATCCAGCAACTTCCTAGTTTAGCTCTGCACATTAAATAAGCCGCCTGGTGTCGGAGAAGAGAAAAAGAGGGCCCAGTATTTCACACAGCCTGCTGGAAGACGTCTAGAAGGTAAGTATTAAACAACATAAAACATAAAATGCCCCCTTGAGCTTTCAAGACGTATTGGTTGACCAGGCAGTTGGGTTGACAGCTCCTAATGAACTACCCTAGTTATGTCAATTTTAGCTCTATAGCTCATTAGGGGTGTACCACTTCTATTGCATAGAAAAAAGGGAAGTAACAAGAGATGTATTAGGAGCACTTAATACTTCTTTCCTTTGTTCTTTTTTTTTCTATAGAATTTTCTGCTATTACACTTTTTCTTAGTTGTGAACGTTATCAGTAGCTCTTTGTCATACTGTAACCTTTTGATTAGAGTTTTACTGATCCCTTTCTTCTCCTCCAGTATCCTTAGTCTCCCTTGTCCCTCTATGACCTCTCACAGTTTCTCATATCCCCCTCAGGCCATATATAAGATATTTTGCTGTGTTGATGACCCCCTATGCATAGTATGGCTTCAATAGCCCCAGTGTGTCTTCCCTTCTTCCACGTCATTTTTCTTTTTCCATGTTCTTCTCTTAAAGAACTTTCACAGTTCCCGAGATCCAATCTACTTCCTTGACGAACAAAGGGGCCGTGTGTTCATCTTTGTGTTGGCCTGTAAAAGCCGACTTCCAAATCTCAGATATGTAGCAGGTTCGCCAGTCGAGAAACCGCGCGGGGAACAGCCCCGGGCTAAATTTTCTCCGAAGAGCGGGCCTTTGTTCTCGAAGATAACTTTGTGGAAAGACAGTGTGGATTGAAATAAACCCGACTGATTTGGAATATCAGATTTTTAAATGTCCTGTAATGCAGGATAGAAGGGAGCAACTTCAAGAGACTCTGTCACCAAAAAAAAAAGTAGAAGCAGAGGAAAATTACTTTTTTTTTTTTTTTAACTTACGGAATTTCTTCTTTCTATGAACAATTTTTTTCTTGACGTGTCTCTAAACTTGTTAAAAAATGTGACCGTTCCAAAAAAGTGCGTTTCCTAGTTCCATCCTTGCATAGCCCATTCCTCTACTGGGAGTTTCTAATTACTGTATGTGCCAGCCCAGCTCCTCCACCCCTCCCATTATCTAACTTCTAGACATGTGCACACCCAAAATTATGTTTTTGTTTAGTTTTGGAAACATTCTATAGGTTATTATTTCCTTTTATTGTATTTGTTGTGTTGGTTCATTTCATTTTCAGGATACATTTCATTTTTTTGGGATTCGTTTCGTATATTCATTATGCTGGGTGGAATCGAAAAGTTACTTTATTCTATTTTTGGATGGATTCGAATTCATTGTGAATAATAGCTGGTTGTCGAGGAGCTGGCAACTGCACAATGTAAACATAACGTGACTCTTAGATAAAAAAAAAAAACACAGCGTGGGGGTCCCCCCTAATCCATACCAATCCCTTCATGTCTGGTATGGAGTTTGAGGGGAACCCCATGCCAAAATTTAAAAAAAATTGCATGGGGTCCCCCCCAAATCCATAGCAGACCTTTATCTGAGCATGCAGTCCCACAGGTCAGGAAAGGGGGGATGAGAGAGCGCTCCCCCCGAACAATACCAGGCCACATGCCCTCAACATGAGGGGGTGCTTTGCAGGAGGGGGGACTCCCCAAAGCACCTTGTCCTCATGTTGATGAGGTCAAGGGCCTCTTACCCACAACCCTGGCCCAGTGGTTGTGGGGGTGCAGGGGGTGACTTATCGGAATCAGGAACCCCCCCTCCCCATGTGAATGAGTATGGGGTACATAATACTCCTACTCAATCAGCAAAACAAATGGCAAAAGTAAATAAAATACAGTTTTTGATAATTCCTTTATTTAAAAAACAAAACAAAAATAAATGTCCCCCAAAGTAGATCCAACGTCAATCATGATGAACGCCGACCTGCACACAAAAAAACCCAAAAAACCCGCCAAGCACAACGTGTCCCATGGAGAGACACTTGCCGAATGACAGGTAAACATGGGAGCGAGGTCACCTGATGATGTCACCGCCCGCAGTTCCAAATCGGTAATTGCGAACGGGGCCTAAATGCACATATAATCCCATGGTAAGAACATCGTTGAAACTGATGGACTAGTGGATCGTCTTTTTTTTTTTTTTTTTTTAAACCAGCTGTTAAAATTTTTATGCTAAACGTGTCAGCCTGTCACCTTCGAGAGGATCTGCCACTTTCCAAATATTTTATTAATCATTTTTACAAGTTGTGACAATTTTAATTTATTTTAATTGTTGAAGTGAAAAATGTTATTTTGATTAGGAGGCATTTATTCTTGAAAATTTAATCAGAGGTGAAATTACACTTTAAAGAGGAATCTGTTACTTTTGAAATATCTCATTCATTAATCAGCGTGATGCAGATTAAGACATTTTGTAATTTGTAATTTAACAAAATAATTTTTAAAGCTACCGCTTGCTTTAGCGGACTCGCTGCTGAAAATCGGATCTGTGATGCCAGTTTTAGGAAATTCATCAGTGCCCATCAGAACATCAGTGCTGCCTATCAGTGCCACCTCTTAGTTCCTTTCAGTGCCACCTATCAGTGCCCATCAGAGCATCAGTGCTGCCTATCAGGGCCACCTATCAGTGCCACTTATCAGTGCCCATTAGTGCCGCCTACCAGTGCCCATCATTGCTGCCTATCAGTGCCCATCAGAGCATCAGTGCTGCCTATCAGGGCCACCTATCAGTGCCCATCAGTGCTGCCTATCAGTGGCCATCAGTGCTGCCTATCAGGGCCACCTCTCAGTGCCCATCAGTGCCACCTATCAGTGCCCATCAGAGCATCGGTGTTGCCTATCAGGGCCACCAATCAGTGCCACCTATCAGTGTCCATCAGTGCCGCCTATCAGTGCCCATCAGAGCATCAGTGCTGCTTATCAGGGCCACCTCTCAGTTCCCTTCAGTGCCACCTATCAGTGCCCATCAGTGCTGCCTATCAGTGCCCATAAGTGCCACCTATCAGTGCCCATCAGTGCTGCCTATCAGCGTCAGTAAAAGCAGTATGCCAGGTGTAAGTGTTCAAATTTGATGTGGATAAGGTATAAAGGCCACCAGACAAGAGTAGGTCACGTGAGGTTCAGGCATTTAGGATGATTGAGCCAAAGTCCCCATTGTTTGTAGAATTCTGGGAGTTGGAAGTGGTCCTTGGCGTGCAGATATTCCATCTGGCAGTTGTTGAGGATCGATATCAGGATCACTTTTAAATGACAAATAATTGATTGCATTGATGGCTCAAGGGCATGAGGGGGGAGGAGCTTTCTGCTGTGCACGGAGACCCCATGTTGGGAGCGGCATCACTGGAGGCATGACTGACACTGAGAGCAAGTAAGTGCCAGTGCCACTGATCCCACCCCCACCACCGCTGCCTCTGTCTGAACCCCACCACCACCACCACCACTGCCTCTGTCTGAACCCCCCCACCACTACCACCACTGCCTCTGTCTGAACCCCACCACCACCACCTCTGTCTGAACCCCACCACCACCACTGCCTCTGTCTGAACCTCCGCCACCACCACCGCCTCTGTCTGAACCCCACCACCACCACCACCACTGCCTCTGTCTGAACCCCCCCACCACTACCACCACTGCCTCTGTCTGAACCCCCCCACCACTACCACCACTGCCTCTGTCTGAACCCCACCACCACCACCTCTGTCTGAACCCCACCACCACCACCACCACTGCCTCTGTCTGAACCTCCGCCACCACCACCACCTCTGTCTGAACCCCACCACCACCACTGCCTCTGTCTGAACCTCCGCCACCACCACCACCTCTGTCTGAACCCCACCACCACCACCACCACTGCCTCTGTCTGAACCCCACCACCACCACCTCTGTCTGAACCCCACCACCACCACCACCACTGCCTCTGTCTGAACCTCCGCCACCACCACCACCTCTGTCTGAACCCCACCACCACCACCACCACTGCCTCTGTCTGAACCTCCGCCACCACCACCACCTCTGTCTGAACCCCACCACCACCACTGCCTCTGTCTGAACCCCCCCACCACTACCACTACTGCCTCTGTCTGAACCCCACCACCACCACCTCTGTCTGAACCCCACCACCACCACCACCACTGCCTCTGTCTGAACCTCCGCCACCACCACCACCTCTGTCTGAACCCCACCACCACCACCACCACTGCCTCTGTCTGAACCCCCCCACCACTACCACCACTGCCTCTGTCTGAACCTCCGCCACCACCACCACCTCTGTCTGAACCCCACCACCACCACCACCACTGCCTCTGTCTGAACCCCCCCACCACTACCACCACTGCCTCTGTCTGAACCCCACCACCACCACCTCTGTCTGAACCCCACCACCACCACCACCACTGCCTCTGTCTGAACCTCCGCCACCACCACCGCCTCTGTCTGAGCCCCCCCACCACCACCACCACTGCCTCTGTCTGAACCCCCCCACCATGACCACCACTGCCTCTGTCTGAACCCCACCACCACCACCACCACCACTGCCTCTGTCTGAACCCTCCCCACCACCACCACCTCTGTCTGAACCCACGCCACCACCATCACCACCTCTGTCGGAACCCACACCACGACCAGCACCACCACCACCTCTGTCTGAACCCCCCCCCATACCACCACCACCACTACCACCACCTCTGTCTGAACCCCCCACCACTACCACCACCACCTCTGTCTGAACCCACACCACCACTACCACCACCTCTGTCTGAACCCCCACCACCACCACCACCTCTGTCTGAACCCCCACCAGCACCACCACCTCTGTCTGAACCCCACCACCACCGCCACCACTGCCTCTGTCTAAACCCCCATCACCACCACTGCTTCTGTCTGAACCCCACCACCACCACTGTCTCTGTCTGAACCCCACCACCACCATCACCGCCACCACTGTCTCTGTCTAAACCCCACCACCACCACCACCACCACCACTACCACCACTGCCTTTGTCTAAACCCACACCACCACCAATGCATCTGTCTGAACCCACACCACCACTACCACCACTGTCTCTTTCTGAACCCCCCCCCCCACCACCACCTCTGTCTGAACCCACACCACCACTGTCTCTGTCTGAACCCCCCCCCCCCCCCACCACCACCACCACCACCTCTTTCTGAACCCACACCACCACTACCACCACTGTCTCTGAACCACCCACCCGCCCCCCCCCCCCACCACCACCACCACCACCTCTGTCTGAACCCACACCACCACCGCCACCACTGCCTCTGTCTAAACCCCTCCACCACTACCAACACTGCCTCTGTCTGAACCCCACCACCACCACTGCCTCTGTCTAAACCCCCCCACCACTACCACCACTGTCTTAACCTCCCCCACCACCACCACCTCTGTTTGAACCTCCCCCACCACCACCATCACCACTGCTTCTGTCTAAACTCCTACACCACTGCTTTTTGGTGGACGTGATTTTTTTAGGGGGGGGGAGCAGCATTTCATTCTTGGACCCAGGCAGCACAATTTCTTGGGCCAGCCCTGGGTGGCTCCCTATGGATTCCTATAAAATACTGGCCGTATCTGATCCCGCTCACTTGTCGTCCATTTTCCAAGCTTTCAACTGCTGCAAATGAAAATTTTCACCTCCAACCCCTATTTACATAAAAGGAGAATTCGCCTCCCGCACCCGATGACAGGAAACCTTATCAGTGTGATAAAAAACAAAGAAGGCCAAATGCCAGCCACATGCCATGGCAGACCGGGCGCGGGAATACTTCCATAGACGTGCTACTAAGTATGCGCACGATCGACAGTTGCTGAAATGTATTAATTTAATGACTGCTCTAAAAACTTCAAGTGAGGCAAAGGAATTTCTACAGATGAAAAATAAATGAAAAGGAATTCATAGTACAGCAAATGTGGAGCTCAAAGGTTGAGACTGGAGGATCGTTTATGAGACTTGATGGTTTAGGAGAACACACACAAAGCACATCTAAAGCAACACTCAACAGCCGTCTCCGGCTTTTATTTATTATTGCAGGTATTTATGGTGTAGTGCCCTCCTCTAGTTCAAGTAATATTAAAGTCTCAGTTTTTTATGTTTTTTTTTAACCACTTGTGTACCCCCCTTAATGACCAGGCCATTTTTTTGCGATTCGGCACTACGTCCCTTTAACTGACAATTGCGCGGTCGTGCGACGCTGTACCCAAATAAAATTGACGTCCTTTTTTTTCCCCACAAATAGAGCTTTCTTTTGGTGGTATTTTATCACCTCTGCAGTTTTTATTTTTTGCGCTATAAACAAAAAAAAGTGACAATTTTGAAAAAAAAAAAATATATATTTTTTATTTTCTGCTATAAAACATCCAATAAACATTTTTTAAAAATCTAATTTCTTCTTCAATTTAGGCCAATTTGTATTCTGCCACATATTTTTGGTAAAAAAAAAAAAAAAAAAACAATAAGCGTATATTGATTGGATTAGAATCTTTAAAATATGGGATAGATTTATGGCATTTTTATATAAAAAAAAAATTATTTTACTAGTAATGGCAGCGACTACTGATTTTTAGCGGGACTGCGACATTGCGGCGGACATTTTTGACACTTTTTTTGGGAACCAGTGACACTATTACAGTACAGACACTATGCACTGTCACTGTACTGATGACACTGGCAGGAAAGGGGTTACCATAAGGAGCGATCAAAGGGGTTAAATGTGTTCCCTCACTGTGTGTTCTAACTGTATGGGGGATGGGCTGCCTGGAACAACACACAGATCCGTCTTCCTGCATAGCAGAAAGACAGGATTTGTGTGTCATCCCCTGTCAGTACGGAGATCTGCCTTGTTTACTATGACAGATCCCCGCTCTGTCACTGCGGGGAAAAATCACGGGGGACCGGAGGACATCGAGTCTGCCGGACCCCCTGATTGGCTCCCCCACTGGCCAATGGGGGGGGGGGGCGGCCGCCCACAAATCTCCCTGTACGAGCCCGACGTGCACCTACGGCAATTCGCACAGCCGAGCCAACCTGCGCTGTATAACTGTGGTGGCTGGTCGACAAGTGGTTAAAGATAACATGGTATACTTGCCTCCGCTGTGGAGCAGTCCAGATCCTCCTTTTCTCGCATCCCTGGACGGCGCTCCTGGCTCCTCCCTCCTGTCGGTGTCCGCCACAGCAAGCAGCTTGCTAGCTTCTTCAAATCTGCGCTATAGCCGAATGACGGCTACAGCGCGGACCTGCTTTGCCGGGAGGGCGTCTATTGACATCCTCCCGTGCCCGAGCGGCCTGCGCGCCCCCTGCAGGGTACGCTCTGTGATCAGCAAGTCGATCCCGACCCCTTACCACATGATCAGCTGTCAGTCAATGACAGCTGATCACGTGATGTAAACAGAGCCGGTAATCGGCTATTTTTTCTCCTCGCCCTGACAGCGCGGGGAGAAAAAAAAAAAGCCGTTCACCGGCGGCCGTGAGAGGGACATCAGTCCAGATCACGGAAAGCTGCCGCCAGCTCCTCAGTGCCCACCTGTGCCACCTGCCAATGCCACCTAGCAGCCGCCTACCAGTGCCCACCAGCACCACCCATCAGTGCCCACAGTGCCACCTATCAGTGCCCACAGTGCCACCTATCAGTGCCCACAATCAGTGCCTCATCAACAGTGCTGCACATCAGTGCCACCTATTAGTGCCCATCAGTGTCACCTACCAGTGCCACCTATCAGTGCCCATCAGTGCCATCCATCAGTGGTACCTATTAGTACCCATTAGTGCCACCCATCAGTGTCACCCATCAGGGGCCATCAGTGCCGCCTTATCTGTGCCCATCAATACAGCCTTAACTATGCCTATCAGTGCCCACCAGTGCCGCCTCATCAGCGCATATCAACGAAGGAGAAAAATTACCTGTTTGCAAAATTTTCTAACAAACTATGAAACATGATGTTTTTTGGTCAAAATTTTCCACCTTTTTTTGTTTTTTTTAGCAAAAAATAAAAATCCCAGCTGTGATTAAATGCCACCAAAAAAGCTCTATTTGTGTGAAAAAAATGATAAAAATTTCATGTGGGTACAGTGGTGCATGATCGCGCAATTGTCATTCAAAGTGCGTCAGCGCTGAAAGCTGAAAATTGGTCTGGGCAGGAGGGGGGTTTAAGTGCCCGGTAAGCAAGTGGCTAGGGGGGGAAACCGAGCCACTGCTCAGTGTGTCCATTCAGACACAGAGCTGTGGCTCGGTTCTGACCCCCTCTCTCTCTCTCCTCATTGGCCCACTGACTTTGATTGACAGCAGCCAGAGCCAATAGCGCCCGCTGCTGTGTCTCAGCCAATCAGGAGGGAGAGCCCCGGACAGCCAAGATCCTTGTGCAACATCGCTGGATAAAGAGGGGGCTCAGGTGAGTATTGGGGAAGGGGGGGGCTGAGGGGGGGCTGCTGCACACAGAATACTTTTTATCTTAATGCATAGAATGCATTAAGTAAGTGTAGTAGTAATCTATTGATTCTGTCTGGTCACTTGGTCAGGGCTTTCTAAGCTGGGCGTTTGATTTCTCTTACCTGCTCTGGGGAGAAGCTTCCAGAATATAGGGAAGGAGGATCAAATTCATCAGTGAGGAATATTTATCATGCCCGAGTCAACCCCATGGGAGAGGGTGTCCAGAAGGTGGCTAGGGAGGTGATAAATGTTAGGGAAGCCTGGGAAGGGTGTTCTTCCTTTTCTAGGAGGGTTCCAGTTTTCCCAGGGCTGCTGCCCCTGGGAGGCAGTTAGAGTGCTGAAGAACTGCAGTCGGGCCTCAGCAGGTGCTGGGCGGAGGGCCTGGAGAGGATTACTATAGGGTCGTTTGCTAGTTCTGCCTCACTGAAAAACTACTTGTGGTAGTTGGGTGGCAGTCAACTGCTAGGACATTGCGGGTAAGTCCTGGGTTTGGGACTTTAATGTGTCCACAACTCCACTCTAGAGTAGTGTCTTCTTTTGGAAGGGGGTTGCTGTGGGAAGGTAGAGTTGGAAAGGTTGTCCAATTGGAGTAATAAGGAAGGTGTCCTCTGATCTACCCTGGCCATGTACATTTAGTCCCTGCCATTTAAGAAGCTTACAGTATAAGGTCGCTATCTCACATACCCATACCAGGGCAAATTTTAGCAAGAGCTAATTGAACTACCAGCATGTCTTTGGAGTGCCCAGAGGAAACCCCAGCAAGCACAGCAGGAACATGCAAACTCCATGCAGGTAGTGCTCTGGTTAGGATTTGAACTGGACACCACGGTGCTGCAAGGCAAGGGCACTAACCTTGTCCTAACACAACATTTTCATACCTCTTGATTAGGGCGATGTAAAAAGCCACGCGACTTACAGACAAATCACTTTGCTTAAATATTTTAGCAAGTCTCCAGAAGAGGGCTCCAAGCACAACTGTAAAAAAATATAAACTGAAAAAAAAAGCAAAAAAAAAAAAAAAGCCGTTCAGCATTAACACCGAAGCCTTGAATTAAATCACAGCGAGAATCGGATGTTATTATTAAGAAAATAAAAAAACAGGGAAGCAGGCTTGCAATTGCCTTGATCTTCCAGTTCATGCGGAGGGATCATTTTTAATGCATGTCAAAGTTTGTTTGATTTGGTTATTTGATGTCGGCAAAATGCAAAGATGATAACATTGGCAGCTCATCGAGAGCAGGCAGCGGACTGGAATCCTTGTACTAGAGAATCCTAACCGGCTTTTGAATGCGAAAAAAAAAAAAAAAATTGCTGAAAGAGGAAGCAAGACAAGACATCCATATTAACAAAATAGTCTGAGTGTTTGATGGTGTTTTGTATGCCAGATACATATTCATGCAGGTGAAAGGCGTGTGTAGACCTCCGGATAAGCTGAAACAACCTTCTCTGGTTTGGCCTCAACTCTATTTAAAGCCGAAACTATGTATAAAAATGTTGGAAGGAGTCGGGAAGGGTTTTCTTCTGTTTCCTTAAATCCATAGCTGGCAATTGGGGAGCAGGTGGTCTTCTCAACCAATATGCTTCCTTAGGTGCCTCTGGATGCCTCGTGTTGTTCACAATACGCACACAGCCTTTTCGAGATCGGTGACAATATTTCTGGACATGTTGATGGTCAATGGCCGGCTCCTTAGATGTTCCTTGATGTGTTTGGATTCTGAGTGTCGCTCACGATATGCTTTCATCCTTGGAAATCAGTTGCGAAATTTCTGGCCGTGTTGATGGTTCAGTCGCTGGTTCCTTAGAGGAGTTCCGTGTGCTGCTCACAACATGTTTCCACCCTTGGCCATCATTGGCAAAGTCATGACTGGTGTATGCTGATGTATCCTTTTCCCCACCTGTTACCCCCAACCCTTGCATTCTTCCCCTTACCATCTCTAACAAACACACGCCACACCTTCTGGATTAAACGGCCATATGGCCCCTTTATTAACAACCATAACAAACTCTATAAATTAACTTCCATTTTAAATATATATATATATATATATATATATATATATATATATATATATATATATATATAAACATATATAACAACTTTTTTTAGCATATACCGTATTTATCGGCGTATAACACGCACTTTTTTCCCCTTAAAATTAGGGGAGGGGGCGTGGTCAAGATGGCGACCTGAAAGGACGGATGGCATAGAGCTCTGCATACAGTAGGCCCACAAACCCGCTATTTTATGGACTAACAGCCTATTTAACTGCCCCATGGGGATGTGGATGTGACCGGGCACAATAGTGAGGAGAGCTGGAGCTTGATGATAGCGGCGTGTGGCTCCACGGGCACCGCTGCCGGGGAAGTGATCCGAAGGAGCTCCGCCGGCCCTCACTGCATCCACAGGAATCCTGCCTAAAGCCTGTGCGATTTACCTTGAAAGTGACCCGGAGTTGATGTACTACACCGCCGGCGGCGGAGCCGGGGAGTATTGAGGGCGCAGGCCGTCGGAGGAGGCTGCTGTGGGCCCTCGGCCGGCTCCGTGTCACAGAGGCGATCCGCCATCTTGCGGCCTGTGCGGCCTCGCGATCCCCGGCCTCGGGTGCTGCGATCGGCCATAGAGGGGCCGCAACGAACCATCTATTCTAGCCACCGCCGCTGGGAGGCGGGAGGAGGCCCGGAGCGGGCGATAGGGGACATCCACGCCGCCTCGGAGGCCCCTTGGCCGGTTCTTCATCTCGGAGGAGATACGCCATATTGCGGCCTATGAGGCATCCGCGATCCCCAGCCTCGGGTGCCGTGATCGGCGGAAGAGGGGCCGCTGCACGCCCCACGGCGGTGCCATCTAGCGGTGAGTGACAGAGGAGCCACTGACAGGACCTGCTGGGAGGTGAGGGAGACAGGGCTATACAGCGGGTTGGAGATTTACACTATAACCCGGCTGTAAGGGGACCCTTGCCTGTCACAGTATAACTGGCAGACTGGGAACAACCTGGGCATGAGAAGAAGAACCTGTGGCGCCCAGAAGCAGAAACACAAGGCCCCTAAAACACCGCCACCAGCCCAGGGCCCACGTGGAGTAGAGTGTTCAAACATGGCCTCACAGACTGATCACACAGACACTCAGGCTGAGTCCTCCCAGATGGGAGAGGATCAGTTTCAAGCATTAATGCAGGCTATCACAGGTTGTCAAACTACCCTAACTACCAAAATAGAGCAAATACAATCAGAAATGGGCCTAATAAGACGGGATATGGACAAATACAGAGACAGGCTGACGGAGGCGGAACGGAGGGTAGGGGAGAATGAAGATGAAATCAGAGACCACAGCGCCTCCCTTCGTATATTGCAAGTTAAAATGAAAACGCTGGAATCGCGTGCGGAAGATCAAGAAAACAGAAACCGCAGGAATAATCTGCGCTTAGTGGGACTTCCGGAAGGAGCGGAGGGAAGAGACCCGGAGGCATACACGGAGCAGCTGCTGCGAAACCTTCTCCCACAAGCACCATTTTCTGCACACTTTGCGGTGGAGCGCGCCCACAGAATGCCGTCAACTCGGGGCCCACCAGGAACACCTCCACGCACCTTCATATTTCGTTTATTGAACTTTAGAGATAGAGATCTGATCTTAAGGGAGGCACGAAAGGTGGGAGAGCTGCGCACTGAGAACGCGAAGATAATGCTATTCCCTGACTACTCAGTGGAAACACAGAGGCAACGCAGGACATTCGACCAGGTCAAGGCCCTACTACGTGCTAAGGGACTAAAATACAGCATGTTATTTCCTGCACGACTCAGAGTATTGGATGGCGAAACTACCAAATTTTTCACTTCTCCAGAGGAAGCAACCAAATGGCTTGAATCCCTGCCACGCAATCATTGATCTGATGTATGGAGTACACCACATCTAACCCTCCATCTACCTGGTGCTGACCGGTAGTAAGACTCATGGCTTGAGATCTCTAATAACCCCCACCTCTATTGGTAAGCGGCATACTGTCTGGGAACTATGGAATACATGAATCCTGA
The DNA here is from genome assembly GCA_037952835.1 of Lithobates septentrionalis. Taxonomy (NCBI): domain Eukaryota; kingdom Metazoa; phylum Chordata; class Amphibia; order Anura; family Ranidae; genus Lithobates; species Lithobates septentrionalis. The sequence continues at coordinate 3,958 of JBBDGP010004845.1, read as the reverse complement.
GGGGCCTGGCTATCTGTTGGGGATATTGCCGAACCAGCTGACCATACAATGGGGGATGGACACTTGCTTTGCTGGACGGTCCTATGGCAGGGTATTGGGGGGAACAGTGGGGGCGTGTGGGATATTGACCGCTGGAATGCCTGGAATGAGTTTCTCCCCACGTCCCTCCCCCCCCAAAGGGACTATCCAGACGTCGGCAGTCCTGACCAACGATATGGAGCCATGGAACTTTGTTGCTGTAATCACTGTCCCCAGGGATGACAAACAAGGGGAGAATGCGAGACACAATGCCACACATAACCAATGCTTATCCTGATGTTGGAGATGGGTGGTGGAGGGAAGGGTTACTGGTGGAATTCTGTTAAGTGGTTTGGCTCTTCAAGAGGACTTTAAACGACTGCTTCTATTGTTTAACTAATTTCTTTTGCTTTCCACAGGGTTTTTTTTTAGAAATTACCATTGTTTGTAACTAAGATTGTACCCTTAGAAATATCTAAGTGCTAATGGCTGCTCTGGCGCAGACAGGTTGCTCTGGTCCACATGGAAGGGAGGGGGCCCTGAATAGGGGGGAGGTTCCCCCCCCCCCTAGTCACTAAGATTTTCTTTTTTTCCAATTTTTTAGTCTCTTTTTCCGGTTTTCTTTTTTTTTTTTTTTATAGGGAATCTTTGTTTCCCCTTCCCCCTCTCTTTGTTTATTATCAGTAAAGGCCTGCAGGTGCAGTGTGTAGTGCGGTCTCTGATCTCACGTTAAAGAAAACTAGGTCCTAGGTGTGCCAATTGTTACACACCGCCCCCTAGGAGGTTTCTCCTGTATTTTGGGTTTTTTTGTTTTTTGTTTTGGTTGTTATGGGTACTCAAACACCCCGAGGTTTAACTACTGGGGTGTGGGGTGGGATGGGAGGGATGTTTTGTTTAGTATGTTTAATTTTAATTTCTGTTCTTTGGTTTTCGCTTCATTACTCAAGGAAAGATTTTTACAATTGGCTTGACAATGGCAAGGGCATAGGCTACAGGCTCCAGGCTACCAGACTAGCTACTGCCCATGGGTGGATGATGGGTCCCTTGGCGGGAGGGGGGAGGGATGAGAAGGAGTTATCTATATATTCCAACTATACATGGTCTTCCGGTAGTAATATATACTGCACTGAGATATGGCTCAGCTGAAAGTATTATCATGGAATGTAAGGGGTCTCAATCACAAAATTAAACGCTCACTAGTTTTTGAATATCTTAAGAAATATACACCCAGTATTTGTATTCTTCAAGAGACGCATCTGATGGGGGGCAGAGTGTTGGGGTTAAAGAAACCATGGGTGGGACATCATTACCATGCCACCTACACTAATTACGCCAGGGGGGTTAGTATACTGATCCACAAATCACTCAATTTTGAACCCCTTGATATTCTCATAGACCCAGAAGGCAGGTACATAATAATCCACGCTAATATAGAAGCATTGGCTATGGTTATAGTGGGGGTATATTTGCCCCCACCGGCTAACATTTCCCTACTGCAGAAGATCACTACTATAATTGCGCAATTCCCCACAGACAATATAATTCTCACGGGGGATTTTAATATCACACCTAACCCTTCACTAGATAAAATGTCCCCGGACCCGGCTACAGATTCTGCGTTAAATAGATGGGCACAGGTGCTGGGATTGGAGGATGTGTGGCGCTGGAAACATCCAACAGAACGAGTGTACACATGTCACTCATCCTCCTATAACTCACTATCACGCATTGACCTTCTTTATGCAAGCTCACCCATGCTTCCCAAAGTTATAAATATTGAAACGCTACCGAGGGGAATTTCTGACCACTCCCCACTATTATGCACACTGCAAACCTCCACTCCACAGGCGGACAGAATTTGGCGACTTTCCCGATTCTGGATCGAACATCCTACTATAGAAATTGAGATAGTAAAAGAGATAAAACAATTTTGGTTGGCTAACGCGGGTTCCTCCACTCCGGGGATGGTATGGGACACTTTTAAAGCTTATATTAGAGGCAGCTATATGTCATCCATAGCCAGAGAGCGCAGGAATAATAAGATGCTGTTGGAAGAGGCAGAGACCAAAGCCCGGGACTTAGAGACCAGATACACCCTCACGGCCAACCCTATTATAGCACAGGACATGAAGGTTGCCTATCGGGAGGTAATGCTACTGAGGGTAGCCAAAGCGAACAAACGCCAACTAGCCCAAACTCAGAGAATATTTGAGCAAGGGGAAAAAACAGGTAAGCTTTTGGCCTGGTTGGCCAGGGAGCAATCACCAGTGTCCACAATAGCCCGTATCCGAAAGAATGACGGGACCCTAGTATCAGACCCTGCGAAGATTAACGCTTGCTTTGCTGAGTATTACTCGTCCCTATACTCCCCTAGAGCACAATACTCAGCGAAGGAACTCTCGGACTTCCTAGACGAAATAAAGCTTCCGACCCTCACGGCTGCAGCACGGGAGGGCCTCGAGGCTCCAATAACCTTGGAGGAGGTCCAACGGGCCCTAAGCTCCTTACAAACGGGGAAGACACCGGGACTAGATGGCCTACCCCCTGAATTTTATAAACAGTATATGGGCGAGGTGGCGCCTAGGATGCACACAATGCTTACAGAGACCCTACGAACTGGGGAGATACCACTATCCATGTCACAAGCTATTATAGTGGTCCTGCCAAAGCCGGGAAAAGACCCCCAATTATGCCCCTCATATCGACCTATATCTCTACTTAATTCTGACGCGAAGATTTTAACCCAAATTTTGGCTCAGCGGTTAAACGAAATAATACTAGATCTAATTCATGAAGATCAATCAGGTTTCATGCCTGGAAAGGGCACGGACATAAACATTCGCAGGTTGTATGCTGTCCTGGCCTCTAGGGAGGAGGATGCCCGAGACGAAATTGTGGCCTCTCTTGACGCAGAGAAGGCCTTCGACTCTGTTGAGTGGGGCTACCTATGGGAGGTCCTCCGCAGGTTCGGGTTTGGCCCGGTCTTTATCTCATGGGTCAGGATGGTATATAAGGCCCCTACGGCCAGAGTTCGCACAGGTACGGTACTTTCCCCGACCTTTTTTTTGGGTAGGGGAACTAGACAGGGGTGCCCGCTCTCGCCGGGTCTTTTTGCCCTGGCAATAGAGCCTATGGCTGCCCTTCTCAGGGCCACACCCGGGGTTAGGGGGATTACGAGGGGTCCTCTACAGGAAAAGGTGTCGTTATACGCCGACGACACCTTACTCTATCTTAAAGATGACGGTACTTCCCTACAAGAGGCTCTCTCGGTAATTAATAGGTTTGGGAAATTCTCTGGTATATGCATCAACTGGGGAAAGTCGATCCTGTTTCCTTTGCGGGCGGGGTCTTCTCCCTTGCAGACGGATGGACAACTCAGTAGGGTTTCCCAGTTTAGATACCTAGGGGTAGAAATACATCAAGACTTAAAAAAATATATCAGCCTTAACTTAAACCCTGTGATTAACCACCTATCCCAAAGATGTAACACATGGAGATCCCTACCACTAACCCCGGTTGGCCGTGTCAACTTAATCAAAATGTCAATTCTACCTAAATTTATATACCTTTTCCGACAAACCCCGATCCCTATATCAATGACCTTCTTTCGACACTTAGATAGCATTATTACCTCATTCATTTGGAACGGGAAAACTCCTAGAATAGCCAGGGCAACATTGCAATTACCAGGGACCTTGGGGGGTCTGGCCTTGCCATGCTTCCTAAAATACTACTGGGCAGCAGTATTGGTAACAGTAAAATGGTGGTTCTCAGAAGAACCGGCTAACCCTGCTGCTTCCCTAGAGGCAGCGCTGATCAGCTCCTATGCAGAGTTGAGGAATTTGGTGCATAGAGGCCCTAGATCCAATCCAGATGTGACCTATCCCATGAAAACAACCCTTAAGGTATGGGACACTGTCAATACGCTATTTCTGGGACC
>JBBDGP010004844.1:0-67619 GCA_037952835.1 Lithobates septentrionalis | reverse complement strand
GAAGAGAGAGAGAGAGAGGGGAGAAGAGAGAGAGGGGGGGAGAAGAGAGAGAGGGGGGAGGAGAAGAGAGAGAGGGGGGAAGGAGGAGAAGAGAGAGAGGGAGGAGGGGAAGAGAGAGAGAGGGAGGAGGGGAAGAGAGAGAGAGAGAGGGGGAGAAGAGAGAGAGAGAGGGGGGGAGAAGAGAGAGAGGGGGAGGGGGGAGAGAAAAAGAGAAAGGGGATAGAGAGAGGGGGAGAAGAAAGGAAGGGAGAGAAGGGAAATAGAAGAGGCAGGGAAAGATCACTGTAAGGCTAGGTTCACACTGCTGCGGTGCGGGAACGCATCGAATTTACTGCGGGTTCCCGCATCGCACCAACTCGCACGGCAGTTCACACTGCCATATGCGAACTGCTGGGGAGTGTCATACAATGTTAACGACACCCCCAGTTCAGCTTGCATATCGCACTGCGAACTGACAATTCGGACATGTATCGGATCGCATAGGTGTGAACACCCATGCGATCCGATTCTGGTCCGAACAAAAAAAAGGGTCCTGTGCGAATTTGGACCGAATACTATCTGTATGGCTGATATCGCACAGCACAGACATCGCATGTAATGTGAACAGCAGTGCGCTGCGAATCACATACGATGTCTGCCACCGCAGCAGTGTGAACCCAGCCTCAGGAGGAGTTGATCCTGCTGTATGTGTATATATATATATATATACACACAGTACACATCTCCCACTTTTTTGAGATGGGAGTGAGGGACTCCTATTAGTAAAAGTATGTAAGCATAAGACACACCCCCTGCCACGCCCCCTAAAAGGTGAATTGTACAAAAACCAAATTAGCTAAACCCACAAGGGCTTTTTTTTTAGCACTATTATTCTTTTTTATTGGCTTTCAAAATGTACAAATGCAGCAATTTAGAATTTGGATGAAAGGTTTTGGACTGGGAACACTTTTTGAAAGATAAAAGTTAATTTTATATACAACTCTATAGATCAGACCAAAATGAAGGACAGTTGGGAGCTCTGCACAGTATATAGTATATAGGTTGGTGGGATATATATTCTGCCCCCTGTGTGTCTGTGCACTCCCGTCCCCTCCCCCATCTGGGTCTCACAATACAAAGTCCGGAGCAGTCCCCCCCCCCCCCCCCCGGCTGGTCACGTGCTCCTCCAGCTGTTACAATGTATCACTCCGACACCCCCTCATGTCCGCTCTGTGTTCTCCCCATAGAGATCCTTGGAGACCCGCCTCCAACACAGGTGACTCCGCCCCTTCTCCACCACCTGCCCCCTCCCTCCCTCCGCAGACTCTGCCCGGACAGGTAGAAGGGGCGGGGCCTGCATAGTGAAAAGTCTAACAACTCCCCGGGGCACCACTCCCCCCCCCCCTCCTGAGCCGGGATGGTACGGCCGTGTATGTGAATGCCCCCGGGGGTATGGATCAGACTAAGTTCCTCTGAGGGGGGTGTGTGTGACAGTCCTGGGACAGTTCGGTGAAAGCCGCAGGATTGCGATGTGCTGAGGGAGTCGCGGGTGGAGGGATCCCTTGTATGGGGAGTGTCATCCTTGTCCGCAGTCATGTGTCATCCTTGTCCCTCATTCCTCCTCCCAGGTGTGTGAAGATCTGATCCTGGCACCATGTCTGTGGCTTTTCTGGTGGACATTCCGGAGGAGTTCAGGTGAGTCCATCCCATGTCCCCATTACCTGTCCATTGATCTCCATACACACCTTCCACATACAAGTCACCTGTGGGTGGAGTCACCTGTCCTGACCCCACCCATGTTGGGGTGTTGTTCACAGTTCTGTATTTTCTAATATATATATATATATGTATGTGTGTGTGTGTGTGTATATATATATATATATATATATGTATGTGTGTGTGTGTGTATATATATATACTCACTCATTTTGTTAAGCGTTGCACAAACTGTTGGCGCTATATAAATCCTCTATAATAATAAAATAATAATAATAATTAATAATATACACACCGATCAACTGTAACATTCAAATCAATACCACTGATTATCTCATCAGAACGGAATGTGAAAGTGGGGGGAGGGGGACATATTAGGCAGCAAGTCCTCCTTACAGGAGAAAAAGCAGCCGAAAAAAACACGGTAAAGCCGCGTTTTTTTGCATGCACATTTATGCGCGTTCGCACCGGTTTATCAGCATTCGCGCATTTGCCATTAATGCATTCTATTAGCCATTAGAACCTATTCACCACTTGCCCTTCAAAAGATTTACTCCCCCCCCCCCCCCCCCCCCCTTTTCATGACCAGGCCATTTTTCGTGTTACTTTAAGTGACAATTGCGCAGTTGTGCGACGCTGTATCCAAATAAAATTTATATCCTTTTTTCCCCCCCATAAATAGAGCTTTTTTTTGGGTGGTATTTTATCACCTCTGCTGTTTTTGAATTTTAGCGCTATTAACAAAAAAAACCCCCACAATTTATCCAAAAAAAATATATTTTTTACTTTCTGCTATAAAACAAATCCAACCAAAAAAAAATGTAAAAAAATCTAATTTCTTCATCAATTTAGGCCAATAAGAATTCTACTACATATTTTTGGTCAATAAATCCCAATAAGCGTATATTGATTGGTTTGCGCAAAAGTTATAGCGTCTACGAACCTAGGGGATATATACTGGAATTTTTATTTATTTATTTATTTTTTTTACTAGTAACGATCCGCAACTTATATCAGGACTGCGATATTGCGGCGCACGATCAGACACTTTTTTTGGGCACCAGTGACACTGATACAGCGATCAGTGCTACAAAACACGCACTGTCACTGTACTAATGACACTGGCTGGGAAGGGGTTAATATTTAGGGGGCGATCAAAGGATTTACTGTGTGCCTAGCCAGTGTTTATGTGTACTGCGTGTGTTGTTTTTATTAAGGGAAGTGATGGATTTTTTTTCCCTGCTTTGCAGGAACACAAAATGTTGAGCTCCAATCTGTGTCTCTGCCCAGTGATCGGCGGGTGCCGGCAGACATCGCGTGCGCCCCGCACCCGCAGATCTGCTTCTGCTGTAAGTGATCACAGTAGAAGCAGCACGCATGCGCCCCTCCCAGGTGTTAGTGCAGGATCACGTGTATATATATACATGATTCTGCACAGAATGGCCCCAATGTAGCAATATATCTTCTATAGGGTGGCCCTTAAGTGGTTAATGGAAATTAATTATTATTAATTTATTCTTGTTGGTACCATTAGAATGTATTCATGAACAAACGCACTTATGAGCATTTATGTGCGTTTTTCAGCCTGAACGCACCTCTTCAGAACTCGCAAGTGATTTTTTTTTTTTTTATCCTGTAAACTCCTATGTGTGCGTGCCAAGGGCTGTTTAACCCCTTCAAAATTAACCCCTTGCATTTTTACCCCCTTCTTGCCCAGGGCCAATTGTCAGCTTTCAGCGCTGTCGCACTTTGAATGACAATTGCGAGGTCATGCAACACTGTACCCAAATAAAATGTGTATCGGTTTTTTTTTTTTTTTCACACAAATAGAGCTTTGTCCTGGTGGTATTTAATCGCCATTTCGGGTTTTTTATTCTTTCCTAGAAAAAAAAGACAGAACATTTTGAAGAAAAAAAAAGTAAAAAAAAAAAAAATTCTAGTTTCTGTCAGAAAATTTTGTAAATAAGTAATTTTGCTCCTTCACTGATGTGCGCCTGCACCAACGGGCACTGATGAGGCGGCACTTATGGGCACTTATGGGCACTGATGAGGCGGCACTGATGGGCACTGATGAGGCGGCACTGATGGGCACTGATGAGGCGGCACTGATGGGCACTGATGAGGCGGCACTTATGGGCACTGATGAGGTGGCACTTATGGGCACTGATGAGGTGGCACTTATGGGCACTGATGAGGTGGCACTTATGGGCACTGATGAGGTGGCACTTATGGGCACTGATGTGGCACTGATAGGCACTGAGGTGGCACTTATGGGCACTGATGAGGCAGCACTTGTGGGCACTAATGTGGCAGCACTTATGGGCACTGATAATCGGGCACTTGTGGGCACTGATGAGGCGGCACTTGTGGGCACTGATGAGGCGGCACTTGTGGGCACTGATGAGGTGCCACTGATGGGCACTGATGAGGCGGCACTGATTGGCACTGATGGGCACTGATGAGGCGGCACTGATGGGGCAGCACTGATGGGGCAGCACTGATGGGCACTGATGAGGTGGAACTGAAGGGCACTGATTAGGTGGCACTGATATGCCGCACTGACAGTTGGCACTGATACGTGGCACTGATGGGCATCACTGATAGGCACTGGGTAGCACTGACTGGCATCACTGATGGGCACTGAAAGGCAGCACTTACTGGGCACTGATTGATGGCACTGAGTGGCACAGACTGGCATAACTGCTGGGGCTGCACTGATGATCAGTGCCCTGATTACCTGCATAGGTCTTCCCAGCAAGGAAATGCCGCTCTGTCAGTGTGAGACGAGGAAAGCCAATAAATGGCACTTTCATGTTTACATGTGATTGGCGGTGATTGGACACAGCCGATCACATGAGTAAAGAGCCGCGTCATTGCGGGCAGGAGGGTGGTGACGCCGGGGCGACGTCCTATTCTATTATATGGCGGGAGAAGGTTAAAGGCAGAAAAAAAAAAAGTCAAACGCCTGTAAAAGGTGTTTTTGAGCTCACATGTGCATGAGGTCCAAAGCCTCGTACACACGGTACGATTGTTGGCCGGGGATTGTCTGTTGACAGACTGTTGTCCTAAAATCTGACCGTTAGTACGCTCCTTCAGACAATTGTTGTCCAACTTTCGGCCAACAAATGTTGGATGACAGGCTAGTAAATTTTTGGTGGTCAGATTTTCTGATGGTCAGAACACAAGTCCCTCACACAAAAATGGAAAGTACAAACACGCACGCTCGGAATCGACGCTCACCAAACACGAAATTAGCAGAAGGGGCCCAAAGGATGGCGCTCAGGAGCTGAAATTCAACGTAGTACATCACTACGTTCGTGTTTGTTGGCCGACAATTGTGTATTGTTAGTATGCAAGACAAGATCCCGGCACACGCCCCTTTTGACAAAAATCAGACGCTCGGTTGGCCAACAATTGCACCGTGTGTACGAGGCTTCATTCTTAACCTCTGTGCGCCGACCGCCTCCCGGCCCTTTAAGAGTTCTAAAAGCCAGGAGGCGGGCATTCGGGTCATGTGACCTCTGTGATTGGCGGTCGCAAGCATGCATCGGGAGCTTACTAATCCCCGCCGGCTACTGTGCTAGGAGCGTGCAGGGAGCGCACTGTCAGCGCAGTAAGTTGTTTTAACAGGGCCACATATGCATATGCGTCCGCCCGGCGTTAGGGCCCACCCGCAGAGCAGCTGCATACATGCGTACGGCCTGCGTCAAGGGGTTATTGGCACCCCAAATGCGGGTAGCAGTCATGCGATACTCACTGCAAAAAAAGACCCAGGAGCTCCTTTGGCATGTGTATGGCAGCTCATTCAAGTGAATGGCGTAATATACTGTCGCCCGACAAATGTGCAAAAAAAAAAAGAAAAGTGCCAAAAAAACGCAGTGCGTCAGATGTGAATGGGGCCTCAGAGGAGCGTTCCTGGAAGCCTATGCTGTGCATGTGTGTCATCCTCATCCTCACATTGTCTGGTCTTCTCTCCAGCCCCGCCGATGAGTGTGACATCCACAATTCCTTCCAAGGCGTCATTCAAGATGCAGAACAGGAAGCCTTGCTGGAGCTGGAGGAGCGGAATACAGGTATGTCACCCTGACGTGTTACGTCCCGATGAAGATCAGGATATGGTGTGCTGTGAGGAAGCGATGAGAACATTCATCTGTTGCAACATCCTTCCACACAATGGAGAAAACATAATACAGCCATGACTGTGAACTTTTCCTGTTTGCTCCTTTCTTGTCCTTTAAATAATCAATGAAAATGTTTTGCTACATCTGTCCAATAAGAAAAAAAGTACCTGTTGATCATCCTGCCAGAAAGCTTCCTGTGATCTGCTGCCCTATTATCTGCTACATTGTTCCCAGTTATTTCTGTGCACTACAGAACACCTCCACTTTGTTATGGGGATGGGGGAGCAGGGGGTGTTCTGTACCCCTGTTCTAGTTTGACAAGGCTGAATGTTCATTACATTGGTGATCAGTGGGAAGAATGTTCCTTACATTGGTGATCAGTGGGAAGAATTCCCTTACATTGGTGATCAGTGAGAAGAATGTTCCTTACATTGGTGATCAGTGAAAAGAATGTTCCTTACATTGGTGATCAGTGGGAAGAATGTTCCTTACATTGGTGATCAGTGGGAAGAATGTTCCTTACATTGGTGATCAGTGGGAAGAATGTTCCTTACATTGGTGATCAGTGAGAAGAATGTTCCTTACATTGGTGATCAGTGGGAAGAATGTTCCTTACATTGGTGATCGGTGGGAAGAATGTTCCTTACATTGGTGATCAGTGGGAAGAATGTTCCTTACATTGGTGATCAGTGGGAAGAATGTTCCTTACATTGGTGATCAGTGGGAAGAATGTTCCTTACATTGGTGATCAGTGGGAAGAATGTTCCTTACATTGGTGATCAGTGAGAAGAATGTTCCTTACATTGGTGATCAGTGAGAAGAATGTTCCTTACATTGGTGATCAGTGGGAAGAATGTTCCTTACATTGGTGATCAGTGGGAAGAATGTTCCTTACATTGGTGATCAGTGAGAAGAATGTTCCTTACATTGGTGATCAGTGAGAAGAATGTTCCTTACATTGGTGATCAGTGGGAAGAATGTTCCTTACATTGGTGATCAGTGAGAAGAATGATCCTTACATTGGTGATCAGTGAGAAGAATGCTCCTTACATTGGTGATCAGTGGGAAGAATGTTCCTTACATTGGTGATCAGTGAGAAGAATGCTCCTTACATTGGTGATCAGTGAGAAGAATGCTCCTTACATTGGTGATCAGAGGGAAGAATGTTCCTTACATTGGTGATCAGTGGGAAGAATGTTCCTTACATTGGTGATCAGTGAGAAGAATGTTCCTTACATTGGTGATCAGTGGGAAGAATGTTCCTTACATTGGTGGTCAGTGGGAAGAATGTTCCTTACATTGGTGATCAGTGAGAAGAATGTTCCTTACATTGGTGATCAGTGGGAAGAATGTTCCTTACATTGGTGATCAGTGAGAAGAATGTTCCTTACATTGGTGATCAGTGGGAAGAATGTTCCTTACATTGGTGATCAGTGGGAAGAATGTTCCTTACATTGGTGATCAGTGGGAAGAATGTTCCTTACATTGGTGATCAGTGAGAAGAATGTTCCTTACATTGGTGATCAGTGAGAAGAATGCTCCTCACTTTTGGGAATATTCCATACGTCTCCTTTAAACTATTCAGGGTGTGCATATATTGGATTGTCTCCAGTGTATTTCTTGTGTTGTGCAAGACCTGTAAGGATCAGATTTCACTTAATCCATCCTGAAAATGATTCATAGTAGAAGGATGTGAACTATTTTGATTCAGGATTGGTCAGGTATCTAATGCTGACGAATGTAATGCAGCACTTTTCAGAGAATGTTGAAGGCCCATTCACATTTAAGCGTTCTGATGCATTTGCATTGCATGGGGACAGGCCATTTGTTATGAATAGGTGGCCAACGTACCACAGTGGATGAACAAACATTATTTTCACCCAAGAAAGACAAGGACACCTCGGTGGCTAGCTTCTCTAGGCCTATTCCCATACTAAATCAAGATGGAAAGCTCCTGGCTAAGCTGATGGTCAATAGACCAGCCATTCTCCTGCCAAAACTGATGTGTCCTGACCAGGTGGGCTGTATTTTGGGTACAGTAATGGGTATAACTACACATCCAGACCATGTACTTGGATTCTGTGGCTACATATTTATGCCTAGTTCATTGTCTGCCCCCATTGCACTACCACAGGGGTTCCCAATTCAATTTAACATATCTTTGAGCCTTCGCTGAGATCTTTTACCTTTCCTGACATATTTCAGGAGCTACTTGTAGGCAGGTGTTTACTGATGACCTAATTTTAATAATATCTCACTCCAGAAATCAAGTTTCCTGGTTTATGGCACTCAACCACTGGCTCAGCGTGTAGGCAGGTGCAGTCTATTTTCTCCACTGCAGGTGGCGCTCATCTATAGGTGGAAGAGGAAATTGCAAGGAACTTGGTTCCTCTATGATTTCCTTGGCCATAAGGAGACAGCTATCCAATTGGATGCTGCGCCCCATGTAACTTTGGCAGCCATCTTGGGTCAGGCAGAGTTTATTTAAGACCCTGGCTTCCGGGTTTAGCGCGCATTTTTGCGAGTGGCAGCCTAGGGACAGGATACCTGTCTGTCAGGGACAGTGCTTAGCATCAGGAAATGGTTCTGCAGGAGTAGTGAAAGTGCAGGGACAAACTTTCTGGAAGCCTCCCCACTTAGGTAAGGGGAGATCAGGCTACGTTCAGCTCCTTGAGGCAAAATCTGTCTGCACCTCTGGATCTTCTATCTACCTTTTACATGTGTTCCTGGTTGGGTTGCCTTCTTGCCGGGTCCATTGTGTGTTACTGGACTTCCGTTACAATATATTCCTTTGCCACAAGGAGACAGCTATCCATTGTGACTTTGGTGGCCATCTTGGGTCAGGCAGAGTCCATTTAAGACCCTGGCTTCCAGGCTTAGCATGCATTTTTGCAACTGGCAGTGTAAGGACAGGATACCAGTTTGTCAGGGACAGTGCTTGGCATCAGGGACTGGTTCAGAAGGAGTAGGGAAAGTGCATGGACACACCAGTCTTCCTGGAAATCTCTCCACTTGGGTACAAAACAGCCAAGTTGCATTCCGCCCCTCGAGACAGATGCTGTCTGTACCTCTGGGTCTTCTATCTAATGTTGCATCGCTGCCGTAACCTGTGAGTGTTTCTGGTCTGGTTTTCTTCCTGCCGGGTCCATTAAGTGTTACTGGACTTCCGTTACAAGATATTCCTCAGCCACAAGGAGACAGCTATCTGACTGGATGTTGGCATCCCATGTAACTTTGGCGGCCATCTTGGGTCAGGCAGAATCTATTTAAGACCCTTTGCCCCTGGGTTTAGTTTGCATTTTTGCGAGTGGCAGTGTAGGGACAGGATAACCGTCTGTCAGGGACAGTGCTTAGCGTCAGAGAACAATTCCAGAAGAGTAGGGAAAGCACAGGGGCACACCAATCTTCCTGCAAGCCTCCCCACTTGGCTTCAGACCAGCTAGGCCGCATTCCGCCCCTCTACAGATGCTGTCTGCACCTCTGGGCCTTCTATATATTGTTGCATCGCTGCCGTAACCTGTGAGTGTTCCCGGTCAGGTTGCCTTCCCGCCGGGTCCAGTGTGTGTTACTGGACTTCCATTACAATATATTCCTGTTATCGCATCGCACTGCACCTACCCACAAGCAACTTTTCAGGCATAAAGATAAAATAAGCTCATGTTTCTGGCCAGGAAGCCTCCTACATGCAGATCTTGCCCATGTGGCTTGTAAGATAAATCCCCTTACACTAAATACATGGGGGTGATATTTCCCCTGAAACCTACAAGATCCATAGAGTCTGAACTTCATTCCTTTATTTGTAAAGGTGGTTTTGGAACTCCAACCCTGCCTAGAGCTACCTGTTAACAGTTGTCTTCAGAACAAGTGTCCCCATTGGAAGATTTCCTCTTTCTTCCTGTTCTGGTAACAACTTCAAATTTTGGGTTTCCCCTCAGAACCAGTTCTGTTGACAATGGACCCCAGTATACAGAGAGAGAGAGAGAGAGTCGGTCAATCTACCCACCGGGCTCACAGATAGCAGTATAACCATGTCATATTGTATATAGGAAAGTATACAACTTATACATATATCGCTGTTCATCCAGAGCTGAGAGACATCCATCCAATCAATCCATCAGCAAGAGCTGAGAGTAGCCAAGTACGAGAAGTCAATATAAAATGTAATAGTATTCATCTATAGATTTACTGTGTAGGAATAAAGCATAATACTTTTTAATGGATGTAACTGGAATTAATACAGTGTGCACTTAATGGAAGTGCTAGGCAGACCATGTGACCATATATTGGAAACAGTGGAAGTGGCTGAGTCCTGGTTGCCAAGGCTGCTACTGATAAGAGATATCTACGACAACCATGTGCAATACCAGGACCAGAACTCCACCTTTTCTTAACCCTTCCCAGCAAAACATGGCTCCTGCCTTGACTCTCAAAAGCAGCCTTTCTCAACCCTTTCAACACAGAGGAATAACGTTCCAGTCTTTGGGAACCTCTGTTAAAAATTACTATATCTACAAATCATGATACATTAATGTGATGATCAGTGGGAAGAATGTTCCTTACATTGGTGATCAGTGAGAAGAATGTTCCTTACATTGCTGATCAGTGGGAAGAATGTTCCTTACATTGGTGATCAGTGAGAAGAATGTCCTTACATTGGTGGTCAGTGAGAAGAATGTTCCTTACATTGGTGATCAGTGAGAAGAATGTTCCTTACATTGGTGATCAGTGGGAAGAATGTTCCTTACATTGGAGATCAGTGGGAAGAATGTCCCTTACATTGGAGATCAGTGAGAAGAATGTTCCTTACATTGGTGATCAGTGGGAAGAATGGTCCTTACATTGGTGATCAGTGAGAAGAATGTTCCTTACATTGGTGATCAGTGAGAAGGATGTTCCTTACATTGGTGATCAGTGAGAAGAATGTTCCTTACATTGCTGATCAGTGGGAAGAATGTTCCTTACATTGGTGATCAGTGGGAAGAATGTTCCTTACATTGGTGATCAGTGGGAAGAATGTTCCTTACATTGGTGATCAGTGAGAAGAATGTTCCTTACATTGGTGATCAGTGAGAAGAATGTTCCTTACATTGGTGGTCAGTGAGAAGAATGTTCCTTACATTGGTGATCAGTGGGAAGAATGTCCCTTACATTGGAGATCAGTGAGAAGAATGTTCCTTACATTGGTGATCAGTGGGAAGAATGGTCCTTACATTGGTGATCAGTGAGAAGAATGTTCCTTACATTGGTGATCAGTGAGAAGGATGTTCCTTACATTGGTGATCAGTGAGAAGAATGTTCCTTACATTGCTGATCAGTGGGAAGAATGTTCCTTACATTGGTGATCAGTGGGAAGAATGTTCCTTACATTGGTGATCAGTGGGAAGAATGTTCCTTACATTGGTGATCAGTGAGAAGAATGTTCCTTACATTGGTGATCAGTGAGAAGAATGTTCCTTACATTGGTGATCAGTGAGAAGAATGTTCCTTACATTGGTGATCAGTGGGAAGAATGCTCATTACATTGGTGGTCAGTGGGAAGAATGTCCCTTACATTGGTGATCAGTGAGAAGAATGTTCCTTACATTGGTGATCAGTGGGAAGAATGTTCCTTACATTGGTGATCAGTGAGAAGAATGTTCCTTACATTGGTGATCAGTGGGAAGAATGTTCCTTACATTGGTGATCAGTGAGAAGAATGTTCCTTACATTGGTGATCAGTGGGAAGAATGTTCCTTACATTGGTGGTCAGTGAGAAGAATGTCCCTTACATTGGTGATCAGTGAGAAGAATGTTCCTTACATTGGTGATCAGTGGGAAGAATGTTCCTTACATTGGTGATCAGTGGGAAGAATGTCCCTTACATTGGTGATCAGTGAGAAGAATGTTCCTTACATTGGTGATCAGTGGGAAGAATTCCCTTACATTGGTGATCAGTGAGAAGAATGTTCCTTACATTGGTGATCAGTGGGAAGAATGGTCCTTACATTGGTGATCACTGAGAAGAATGTCCCTTACATTGGAGATCAGTGAGAAGAATGTTCCTTACATTGGTGATCAGTGGGAAGAATGGTCCTTACATTGGTGATCACTGAGAAGAATGTCCCTTACATTGGTGATCAGTGAGAAGAATGTTCCTTACATTGGTGATCAGTGGGAAGAATTCCCTTACATTGGTGGTCAGTGAGAAGAATGTCCCTTACATTGGTGATCAGTGGGAAGAATGTTCCTTACATTGGTGATCAGTGAGAAGAATGTTCCTTACATTGGTGATCAGTGGGAAGAATTCCCTTACATTGGTGATCAGTGAGAAGAATGTTCCTTACATTGGTGATCAGTGGGAAGAATGGTCCTTACATTGGTGATCACTGAGAAGAATGTCCCTTACATTGGTGATCAGTGAGAAGAATGTTCCTTACATTGGTGATCAGTGAGAAGAATGTTCCTTACATTGGTGATCAGTGGGAAGAATTCCCTTACATTGGTGATCAGTGAGAAGAATGTTCCTTACATTGGTGATCAGTGGGAAGAATGGTCCTTACATTGGTGATCACTGAGAAGAATGTTCCTTACATTGGTGATCAGTGGGAAGAATGCTCCTTACATTGGTGATCAGTGAGAAGAATGCTCCTTACATTGGTGATCAGTGAGAAGAATGCTCCTTACATTGGTGATCAGTGAGAAGAATGTTCCTTACATTGGTGATCAGTGGGAAGAATTCCCTTACATTGGTGATCAGTGGGAAGAATGTTCCTTACATTGGTGATCAGTGAGAAGAATGTCCCTTACATTGGTGATCAGTGAGAAGAATGTTCCTTACATTGGTGATCAGTGGGAAGAATGTTCCTTACATTGGTGATCAGTGAGAAGAATGTCCCTTACATTGGTGATCAGTGAGAAGAATGCTCCTTACATTGGTGATCAGTGGGAAGAATGTTCCTTACATTGGTGATCAGTGGGAAGAATGTTCCTTACATTGGTGATCAGTGGGAAGAATGTTCCTTACATTGGTGATCAGTGAGAAGAATGTTCCTTACATTGGTGATCAGTGGGAAGAATGCGCCTTACATTGGTGGTCAGTGGGAAGAATTCCTCCCTTACAGATGGCTGGTGTCAGTGGGAACTTATCTGTGAGGCAGAAATTGCTCATTGATCAAGGAACCCGTAGCAACCTCTGAAGGAACCCTGCTCAAGAGCCTTGCCCACACAGTGTATAGGAACATGGCTTTTGGGAGATGATGTTCTGGA
This sequence comes from Lithobates septentrionalis, assembly GCA_037952835.1. Lineage (NCBI taxonomy): Eukaryota > Metazoa > Chordata > Amphibia > Anura > Ranidae > Lithobates > Lithobates septentrionalis. Next base: position 54,558 of record JBBDGP010004844.1, on the reverse strand, counting down.
GGGCATGCCTCTGTCCATAGGGACTAAACTCCCAGCATCTACCCCTTGTAATATTTAGGGGAGTCCAAATCACTATCCAGCCTTGTGGTAAAAGCACATAGGGGGTTATTTACGAAAGGCACATCCACTTTGCACTGCAAGTGCACTTGAAAGTGAACTGAAATTGCACTTGGAAGTGCATTCGCTCTAAATCTAAGGGGTAGATCTGAAATTAGTGGAAGCTCTGCTGATTTTATCATCCAATCATGTGCAAGCTAAAATGCTGTTTTTTATTTTCCTTGCATGTCCCCCTCTGATCTACAGCGACTTTACTTCCAAATGCACTTTTGGTGCACTTTTAAGTGCACTTGCAATGCCAAGTGTATTTTCCTTTAGTAAATAACCCCATAGTCTTTATTCCTTCCAAAACAGGAAAAAAAGTAGACGGAGACCATATACTTGTGGCTCTAAAACAAAGCTATGGCTCACCACCAGACTACACTTGTCCCACAACAGGTTTTAAAGTCCCGTCTGCTCCAGGGGTCCCAAAGGAAAGGTCACCACACAGCTTAGCATTGTCTCAGTAACAAACAGCACACTGCTCTTCCTCGCAAATGTGTCCTGGTCCATACCACTCCTCATGGACACCTGCTGACCGCTTCCTGCCCTTTCCAGCCTTCTCTTCCAGGTGGGTTAGCCTGCTCAGGAGGCTCTTTCCCACCCAAAATCTCTCTGAGTCTCCGAATTCTGGGTCCCAAACCAGGATTTAACGGTCCCGGGAAAACTGTAAATCAGGTTTCCCTCTGCACTAAATCGCCTCCAGAACCCCTCACCCTAAATAGGTGTGAATCCTTAAGTACTCCACAGTGCTTATTTTCATCCTGCTTAAAAGGACCACACTCCAAACAATAGGGACACATATATCTCATCTAGGAGCCATCCCTAGCATCCTGTAAACCCTGCAAGAATTTTACAAGCCTGGTGATGAAGTAATAGGGGGTAATAAACGCTGTGTCATGCTACTGGAATACATTAAAAAATGTATTCTGGTAAGTGATCTGGAGGGGGCGAGGGAGGTTTGGTTTAATTTGGGTAATGTGTGAACATTCTCTATAAGACAGTCAAAGCAAAATTAAGCCTGGAAAGTGGGACCATGGAAAAAAAAACCTTAAAAGGAATTGGGTGAAGGAGGACCACACTGCCAGATGAAAGATGATGAGGTGGTGGATGCTGAAGTAGAGTCTGACGTAAGGGATAGATGCAAGAGACGCGGTGGATGGGGCAAGTGCAGAATGGGGCAGAGGAGGAAAGGTGTGGGCAGATTGCTCTTTTTCCTTTATTGGATGGTGACCAACTGTAAACTGACTTTGCAGTACATGATGAGAGGCTATTTGTAAAGTACAGCATACATTTGTACCTTATCCTCCCCCCCACCATTATGTTTAGTTTGGCTTTCCCATAAACACTGTAGAGTCTCAGCAGAGGAGCCAGGATCAAACCGATGTAAGCCTTGCTCCCGTAAAGTGGGTCTGTGCTGCTTCTGGGGTCTATATTTGGGTATAGCAGATAGGAGAGTGGGGGGACCTGTATAAGGTTTTTAAAGTGGTTGTAAACCTCAGACATGAAATATGAACAAAGCATATCCCTCTATAGTGTGTTATCCCAATCTAGAGCACGAAGTGTCATTTATGTCCAACGCTTCCATTCTCTGTTCTGAGCATGAATCACTTCTGACAAGTTTTCTTGACACCAAGAGTTAAAAGTTGACAGAGGAGGAGAGCTCCAGCACACAGCTTGTGATTGACAGCTTCAGCCGTGTTCCTGTGTGCTGTGTGAAGGGGGGTGTTCAGGGGCGTACATACAGGGGTCACCATCGTGACCCAGCCCCATGCTCCAGGGGGCCTTGCACCCCCCCGTACACCTGGATAGGAGGGCGGCAGCATGTAGAAGAACCAATCCCTCCATGTAGCCTCTGAATGCCTGCTTCTTTTCCTCTTCCTCCCGCAAACATTCAGTGGCTGCAGGAGGTAAATGGAGGGCATCGGTTCCTCCACATGTCGCTCCCACCGCCTCTCTATCCCTGTCCTGCTGCCCTGCCCCTGCCCCCCTCCGCAGCACTGCCAGGTTTCCTCCTGCTGGCTGCTGCGGGGGGATCTGTCAGGATGCAGAGTGGGGGGAAGGGGCTGGTAAATATAATTTACCGGCCCCTTCCTTGTCTTAATGAATAGTCAGTGATCTGCAACAGTCTTCTGTTTTTACTATGCCTCAGCTTATGAATGAACAGGAAGCCTCTGTACAAAGCTAATCCTGTCCATCCATTCTGTGCAGCTGAGGCTGCCGAGAAAGGGACTGATGAATCTGTCCTCAGTCCCTTTCTCTGTCTCAAAGGTGAGACATCAGGGGTCTGTTTAGACCCCTGATATTTCACTAAAGCCCCCCTAAAAAATATGTAAAAAAAATGTAAAATAATGGTAAAAAATGATAAAAAAATTAAAACAACAAAAATAAAAAAAAACTGCTGACACCAGTGGCCAGGGTCACAAAGGTTGGACTTGCGACTGGGCTCTGGCATTCCGCCACAGTGGGGGAATCCCAAGACCGCAGGAAGGTGGCCCGCTGTGGGACTGTAATAAAGGGTCCCATGATGGGAGTAAAGGGCCCCAGGATCAGTGGGAAGGGCCCGGTCGGGGGCCCCTTCATGGTTTCTTGCATCGGACCCTGAAGGTTCTAGTTACGCACCTGGGTGTGTCCCTTCCCTCCTATCAGCTCTCACTTAGCTCTGCAAAGTGTAATTTCAGCTCTCAGCCCCCTGTTTTCTGAAATCTCATACAAGCTGTATCAATTCTGTATCAATTCTGGACTTCGGATGTAGAGGAGAGAAGAGAAGACTGAAAATAAATAGGTACTACTTATGTAAGAGGATTTGTTTCACCTCTGTGTATCACCTGGGGATAGTGACTTCACTGGGTATATGGAAGGGTTTACAACCACCCTTTATTGGTTCAAAGGCGGAAATGTCATGTGCTCTACTTTTTGTGGTTAGCAGTTTGTATGATGCGTGTTTAGGAGGTTGTGTTTCACTTTTCTATCCCCTGACAGGCCACACATCTCACAGACACGATGAGCACTACTTGGCCACCATGAGAGTCCTTGCCGACATGCCAAGTCGTACAATTGGTAGGTACAGTGAATCCTAAATAAAAATCAATTGTTCTGTTTGCATGCCTGTTCAAAGATTGTTTTGAAGGCCATATGCCATCCAGTGTCCTCTGCTCACCATTTCTTTTTCTTTCATCATCCTTACGTAACACCAAAGGACGTTGTAAGGGAACCATGTTGTCTGAGTATTATAATCGCACAGTGAGGAGGAGGCAGTCAAAGAAGCGGCCGTCTTTGTACAACATGGATCGCAGTGCCAGACCCAGTGTGCGACAAAGAGACGAGGTGTTGGGTGGAGAAGAAGGTAAGAATTCACCTAAAGAAACTTTACTGTTTAAAGGTGAACTTTGGGAGAAGCAGATATTGCCTAAATCCTTTCATAATGTGCATTCTTCTGGAATCTCTGTGTGCTTTGTGTATTTCTTCCACATCTGTGCAGTAATCCAATGTGAGACTTCCTCTAATAAAGACCGCCCACTGCTGATCTCTGTCAGGCCCTGGATCACCTTTTGGTGGCACTGTGATTCCCTGAGCAGAGGGTCATGGATCCAGTGTCCACCAGCCGGTGTCTCCCAGCAGATCCCAGTAATCGGTCTCTACCTGGTGCTGGCTGCTGGGAGAGTATTTAGTTCCTCCTCTACTAGTGCCTCTCACTTCAGTGTTTTGCCTGCCAGGCAGATGCATACTTGCTGTTAAATCCTGAGTCTATTTCCTGCTCCTGTCTTGCACCTATGTCCTGATCTTATTTTTTTTTACCTGCATCATGTATCCTACTCCCTTGTTCCCGATCTCAGTCCTGTTTCTGCCTTTGTGGAAGGCTGAAAGGATCTGGACAGCCACACACCGGGATAAATAGATTAAATTCTTCTTTTATTCGTGAAACAGGATCATAGGGTCCATAAGACGCCACTGGAGTGGTAGAGCACAACAGCTGACACGTTTCACACTTACACAAAGTGCTTACTCATGAGTAAGCACTTTGTGTAAGTGTGAAACGCGTCAGCTGTTGTGCTGTACCACTCCAGTGGCGTCTTATGCACCCTATGATCCTGTTTCACGAATAAAAGAAAAATTTAATCTATTTATACCGGTGTGCGGCTGTCCAGATCCTTTTCAGCCTTCCGCATCCATACTAGCAATTGCCAGCACCTGGGGCTCCCTCCTTTCTCCTGGAGGACAAGGAATTCTAGTTTGGACTGTTCTGAGCGGTGGTAACTATTTCTGTTTCTCCCTTTCCTTGCATCTCCAGTTTTAACCTGTCACTGGTTATAATGTTATGGCTGATCGGTGTGTAATTCCTTTTCATAATGAAATGGTAGGTTCACTGTTACAGAAAAAAATCTGTAAGGGAAACTTACACAGGACCCCATCCTCATCCCCTCCCAGTCCCGCTGACCTGGATCGCGGCAATCTCCCATTCTGAGCCCCTGTATATCCGCATCAGGAGTCCGGAGCTTAGAAATCCCTGCAGCTGGATCTCCAAAACGTACCCCGTCAGGAGGGACGTTTCGGAGCGTTCTAATTGGTCGGCACCATCACGCCGACCAATCAGAGGCCACGTAGCCCGTCCTGTCAGCTGGGAAGAAGACATGTGGATGCCGAGGGGGTTTCTAAGCCCCAAGCTCCTGACACGGATATACCGGGGCTCAGAACGGGAGACTGCCGCGATCCAGGTCAGCGGGACTGGGGGGGATAGGGAGTGGGTCCTGTGTGAGTTCAACTTACCTTTTCTGTAAAGGTGAACTTACCCTTTTTATTCCTGCAGCTTGATTGACTCCTTGCTACATACACTACTGTGTGAATCTGCATTCTTGTGTCACATGATTCACTGATGTGCAACCTCCCACTCTATCTTCAGGGCTAGACTCCAATGGGAAAGGAAGGAAACAAAATTTCAGTTCATTTTATGTTTGTTGTGTGTTGCTCTATAGAACATCAAAGGCTGCTGGTGCTGGAGCTGCAGAAGACATCGGGAACCCAGAGAACTCGCCTGTTGAAGAGTTTCCCATTGAGTCTTCAGGTGAAAAGGGAGTTGAGGTACGGAATTCTTAATCTCCTTACCTGAGATATCCACGTCTAAGGTGTTTAGTGACACCCCCCCCCCCCCCCCCACTGTTCACAATGACGGTGCTCAGCCTAGCATGTGTATTGCAGCTTTCCATCTTTGATCCAGTGGAAGGCATAATGCTCATACAGCACAGACTTATTGAGTAGTGTAGCTAGTTGTGTGGAAAATGTTGGGTATGTGTTCTTCTCCCCCTGCTGTGTTAATGACGAGTGCTGAAAATCACCCTCTCTGCTCAGTGTATGTTGTCTCGCTGGGCCTCATTAAAAATTTGGCATGGTTTGACAGCCATTGGGGGAGGTGGGCTGGGTTCTCCAACCATACAGCCCAGCAACCACAGCCCATAATAAAACAGGTCCATATGCTACATACATTTCTTTCCTTGGGGCTTTAAAAAATGATTTTTTTTTAATTAATTAGGCTAACTGGGATAACTAACCTGCAAATGATTATTTTATTGATGCTTTTATTGAGGTGGTTCAGGCTAAAGGACCACTTCATATGTAGTGATGTTATCCTTTAAATGTTAAATGTTCCTCCCAACCCCCTTTGATTTTCAGCCACCTACCAAACTACTTCCCTTCAGCCCCTCTTTCAAGTTCACTGTGAGGTCCTGCCTAGCACTACCTTTGCTGCGACAGACACCTGGGGCGTGCCTATTCATTCCTATGGCTAGTCTGTACTCATGGTGGCCTCCAGCCATCTAGATGGGTAGATCTCCCACCTTAGGAATGAATGGCCTGGGCCGTAGGTGGACCCAGGCAGGACTTCATGTGTAGTGATGTTGTCCTTAAATATTCCTCCCAACCGCCTTTGAGTTGCAGCCGCCTACCAAGCTACTTACCTATAGCCCCTCTTTCAAGTTCATTGTGAGGTCCTCCCTGACACTGCCTTTGCTGCAATAGGCACCTAGCATGTGCCCATTCATTCCTATGGCTGTTCTGTACTCATGGTTGCCTCTAACCATCTAGAAGGGTACATCTCCTGTCTTAGGAATGAATGGCTGGGCCATAGGTAGACTTCTTTCTGCAAAGGCTGTGCAGCATCAGGCAGGGCCACACAGTGAAGAACTTTGGTGAGGGGCTGAAGGTAAATTTTTTTTGGGAGGTGACTGTTCTTTGGTGTGTTGGGGAGAACAAAGGATTACATTGCTAAGTTGGGTTGGTTTTGAAAGCTTTTCTGCTTTGCCTGTAGACCCAATCTCCCACAAATGTTCCAGTTCTAGAGTCTTCCAGTCATCAGGTCCTCTTCTATGAAGTCAAAGCATTGTGTGTGACCGCTTGTTCCTAATTCGTGCAAAGCATTTTAAATTATACAGAATCTGTTCATTGTGCTTTTTGGTTCTATTTCAGGTACTTGACATTGGAACCCAGTTCAGCTTGGAAGGGAATGAATGACAACTCTTGCTGCAGCAGCATCACAGACTCTATTAGCATGGTGAGATCGCAGTATGACCTCAGTTGTTATGTGAATAAATCTTACAGCAAATAACAATTGGCTGCCGAGCTCCTGGCTGGGTGCTGTTAGAGGAAGAGGAGCATGGTGGTAAGCAGCTGTGGTGGGATTGGTGGATCTGCTGATAAGTTGATGAAGTCTTTAGATACTCACTAATAGGGATGACATTCGGGTTTGTGGTAAATCCCTGGGATTCACAAATTGCAAACTTTTGGTTGAAACGTTTTTAGGTTCCCCACTAGAAACAAGGAACAACCTAGAATGCAGTGCATAGCCTGCAGGGAGAAATCTTCCAATGGGAATCCTTGTCTGAGAGGAGACTTCTCTCTTGAGAACAGATCAGTAGATCGACTTCTATACAACCTACCTGTCCATACGTGGATCAAAATTTGTCCGGTCCCCGCTGAACCGGCCAAATTTTGATCCATGTATACATAATAAACATAACAGGCCAATCCCCTCAGAGATAGTGGTCCGGCCTGCTCTATATGTACTTATCTGACCAAATTAAGAGTAGAGTCAACTTTTGATGATGACGAGGTCATATTGTGGCTGTTTTTGTACATACCATCGCTTGTCTTGGATAGGCTCAGTATAAGATTCTGGAATATTTGAAGTTTGTTGCTCCTAGAACCACCCTACTGGGGTTCTCTGACTGATGAGGTTTTTGTCTGCATCACTGTCCAAAAAATCCTTTTTGATTTGCTTTCAACCAACTGAGTCTTACTGTCATTCTGTCATTGAGGTGTTGTATCTCATTTGTCCTGAAGAAGCCTTCACAGCCGAAACATGTTGAGACTACACTGCAAACAAAAAAATTTACAGAGAATTGAACTATTGGAGACTGTAACCAAGGAAAAATGAATGATGCAAGCTTTATTGGTTTTAATGCATATTATTTATGCTTTTAAGAAGATGTTGTAATAAAAGTTTTGTAATTTTATACATAGTTGCTTCTTGACTAGCACCCAAAGAATCTCTGCTCCTTGAGCAAACCCTTTTCTCCTGTGTGGATATTATTTTGGGATGTGGTGCTTTGATCCATCTCTTGACCCATTAAATACTTACTCATAATAACAGTAGTGGTTACCCTTTTTTGTGCCTTTCGTGATTCTGACATGTCTCTCTCCTCCCCCAGGCAATGCACGGGTGTTGGATGCCCTTTCTGTCTATGCTCTGTGCCATGCGGCCCTGGCACGTAGCTCTCAAGCAGATTGGAGGGCGGTTTGGCTCCAGCGTCCTCTCCTATTTCCTGTTTCTGAAGACTCTTCTGGTGTTTAATACCTTCATGAGCCTCCTGTGCCTTCTGTTTATTGTCACCCCTCAGGCTGTACATCCTCATGATTCTTCGAACCCTCGTTCTTTCACCAGCCTGGAGCTTTTCACAGGGGCGGTAAGTGAACAGACCCCGATACAGGCACAGGTTTAAACATTTTAGTGATGGGTATCAAAAGTGCTTGACACAGACGAGAAAACAGATGACAGAAAAATCAAACGGTTTTTTAAAGACCTTTCTTATCATGTACCTGGGTAGAGGTGATAATGGTTAGAGGTTTTCCCCTTTCACCTTTGGTCCAAATATCCATGGAACGGTAACAGGAAATGAAAGGGTGCAGATTGGCACAGATCTCGAGAGGAGGATCCACAGGTACTCACTTCTGATAGGTGACTTGGCAGAAAACTGCTTGCACAGAGGAGATCGGCAACTGGGAAGACAGATATCAGGCAGGGTGGAAGGCAGAATTGTGGTGAGGAGACGAGCAGAGAACAGGATTCAACAAAGGTCAGCCATAGTCCGGGAACTAGCCAAGGTCAAAACGGAAATCAGCAGAGAGCAGCCGTAGTCAGTAGCTAGCTGAGGCCAATCCAGGAATCAGCAGAGAGCAGCCGTAGTCAGTAGCTAGCTGAGGCCAATCCAGGAATCGGCAGAGAGCAGCCATAGTCAGGAACTAGCCAAGGTCAAGCCAGAAATCAACAGAGGCAAGCCATAGTCCAGAACTAGCCAACTAGCCTAGGTCAAACCGGGAATCAGCAGAGACCAGCCATAGTCAGTAACTAGCTGCAGTTAAACTGGGAATCAGCATAGGCCAGCTGTAGTCAGGAACTAGCCAAGGCTAAGCTGGGTATCATCAGAGGCCAGCCATAGTCTGGAACTAGCCAAGGTATAAACAGAATTCAATAGAGACCAGCCATAGTCAGGAACTAGCCAAGGTCAAACAGGGAAGCAGCAGAGGCAAGCCATAGTCAGGAACTAGCTGAGGTCAAATGCAGACAGAGAGAGCAGAGATAAGTCCTAGGGCAGGCCAGGTCAGTAACAGGTTCAGGGTTCAGGTCACAGGGTAACAGCTGAAGACCATCCAGAAACTTCTGGACTTAGCTCTGTTCCTTAAATAGGCCATCTGGTGGTAAGATTGGAATTAAGCATGTGCTGTGTTGCTTTGTATTGGTGCGCCTGTGTAAATTAAAGTGTTTGCACAAATGTGCACGCACACATATCTGTGCTCTATGTAATGATGCATTTGTACGTCCTCTTCTGATGCCATCCTGACATATTCTGTTCATCGATTAGATAGGAGACACGCAGAGACCGGGATTCAACAGAGGCCAGCTGTAGTCAGGAACTAGCCAGGGTAAAACCGGGAATCCACAGAGGGCAGCCATAGTCGGGGACTAGCCGAGGTCAAACCAGGAATCGACAGAAGCCAGCGGTAGTCAAGAACTATCTGTGGTCAAACCAGGAGTCAACAGAGACTGGCCGTAGTTAGTAACTAGCCAAAGTCAAATTGGGAATCAACAGAGGCCAGCTGAAGTCAGGAACTATCTGAGGTCAAACAGTCAATCAACAGAGAGCAGCATAGTCATGAGCTAGCCAGGGTCAAACCAGGAATCAACAGAGGCAAGCTGTAGTCAGGAACTAGCTGAGGTCAATCTGGAAATCAACAGAGGCAAGTCGTAGTTGAGGTCAAATTGGGAATCAATGGAGACAAGCTGTAGTCAGGAAATAGCCAGGAACTAGCCAAGGCCAGCCATTGTCCGGAACTATCCAAGGTCAAACGAGGAGTCAACTGAGGCCAGCCATAGTCACTAGCTGAGGTCAAAAGCAGACAGAGAGAGCAGACAAGGGCAGGCCAGGTCAGTAACAGGAAAGCAAATCTCAGGAACAGGTTCAGGGTTCAGGTCACAGGGTAACTGCTGAAGACCATCCTTAAACTTCTGGACTCAGCTCTGTTCCTTAAATAGGCCATCTGAAGGCAAGATTGGAATTAAGCATGTGCTGTGAGCCTGTGTATTAGTCTTGTGTATTATTGGGAATCAACAGAGGCCAGCCATAGTCCGTTACTATTCAAGGTCAAACCAGGAGTCAACAGATACCAGCCATAGTCAGTAACTAGTTGAGGTCAAATTGGGAATCAACAGAGACCAGCCGTAGTCAGGAACTAGCTTGGGTGAGAAGCAGGAAGGAACTTTTTTTTTTTTTTTTTTTTTTTTTTTTTTTTTAAATTTGTAAAAAAATTTTTTCACATTTTCAAGCAATATAAGTGTGTTTTTTATATGTTTAGGGTTACTTCTCCGACACGGTGATGTATTATGGTTATTATAGCAATTTTACCCTAAACGAAGGCTGTTCTACTGGGTACAATACATCCACGTGTCAAAGCGTCAAGCCTGCATGGCTTCCATATCACATGCCTTTGGCGTTTCTCTTCACTATCGGACTCGTCTTCCTCAGCACTTGCATCATTTTGGTGTACAGGTAAGAAACTTTGTACTTTATACTCATTTTGCTTATAGTTCAAGTTGCCCTTGAGTGTTGGTGTCACATGGTAGAGTGAGAGTGCCAACAGATCTGCGCCCCTTCGCTTCCCACACACTGCAGGAGCCTCCCTTCTTTCAGTATGCTCTGGTATCGGAGGGTGGATAAGGTTATTGCCCCACCCCATGTGGTAGCTTTTAAGGCAACAGGCTTTAGTCACATGAGAGATTATCAAAACCCAAAACCAATTGTGATTGGGACATTGAAAGGGCCAAGAAAATCAAAACAAAAAAATAGTAAAATATATAATTTTAAGTTTATTACAAAAGACATCAAATTTGTTAAAGGAAAAATGGCTTACAAGACATACTGTATAAAATAACCCTCATTTTACCATCAATATCATCTAACCACTCCCATTTTCACACGATACAGGTATCAATACAATTCACATTGTACAGAGTAAATGACCTCATGTGAGATGACCCAACGCGTTTTGATATAAATCTTCCTCAGGGGTTGGAGGTATTTAACTGGATCCTGTCACCGGTAGGGGGTATAGAGCAGGGAGTCTCCAAACTTTCTAAACGAAGGGCTGAGTTAACTGTCCTTCAGATTTTAGGAGGGCCGGAGTGTGGCCAGTGGGAGTAAAAAATGTTCTGGCATCAGTGGGAGGAATAGTGTCCCATCATTGGTGTCAGTGGGAAGAATAGTGCCCCTTCATTAGTGTCGGGGGGGGGGGGGGGGTAGTGCCCCATTGTTGGTGTCAATGGGTGGAATAGTGTCCCACCATTGGTGTCAGTGGGAGGAATAGTGCCCCTTCATTAGTGTCAGTGGGGGGGACTAGTGCCCCATTATTGGTGTCAGTAGGGGAGGAATAGTACCCATCATTGGTGTCGGTGGGAAGAATAGTGCCCCTTCATTAGTGTCAGTGGGAGGAATAGTGCCCCATCCTTGGTGTCAATGGGAGGAATACTTTCCCATCATTAGTTTCAGTAGAAGGAATATTGCCCCGTCCTTGGTGTCAGTGGAAGGAATAGTGGCCTATTTCTGGTGTCAGTGAAGGGAATAGTGCTCCATTATTGGTGTCAGTGGGATGAGTAGTGCCCCATTCATTAGTGTCAGTGGGGGGACTAGTGCCCCATCATTGGTGTCAGTAGGAGGAGTAGTGTCCCACCATTGGTGTCAGTGGGAGGAGTAGTGTCCCATCATTAGTGTCAGTGGGGGGCAATAGTGCCCCATCCTTGGTGTTAATGTGAGCAATACTTCCCTATTAGAAGGAATATTGCCCCGTCCTTGGTGTCAGTGGAAGGTGTCAGTGGAAGGAATAGTGGCCTATTGCTGGTGTCAGTGGAAGAAATAGTGGCCTATTTCTGGTGTCAGTGAAGGGTATAGTGCTCTATCGTTGGTGACAGTGGGAGAAATGGTGCCCCCTGATTAGTATCAGTGGGAGGAATAGTGGCCCATTGTTGGTGTCAGTGGCAGATATAATGCCCTATGATTGGTGTCAGTGGGAGGAATAGAGCCCCATTATTGGTGTCAGTGAAAGGAAAAGTGCCCCCTCATTGATGTCCGTAGCAGGAATACTGCGCCACCATTGGTGTCAGTGGGAGGAATGGTGCCCCAAGGGCTACAATCCAGGCCGTGGCTGTTACCTTCTTGAACGATTTCTCTAGTGGAGATCGTAACAGCCAATCAGAATTGTTCATTCATTGGACTAGCGCCACTATCTGGTTGGGATGTATTGTTGCACTCATTACTAGATGCCACTGATCCCTCCTTCATTATCATTTGTCACCTTCCAGGATGTCCTGTTCATTTGGGGAGAGTTTCCGAGTCGGCTTCTTCTCCGGAGCTCTGGCTCTGAAAGTCTTCGGTTCTTGGGACTTCAAAGTGAACCGGATCCGATGTGTGCAGCGGCAGAAGGACACCATTCACATGCAGCTGAAGGTGAGGCCAAATCATCAGCAGTCTGGACACTATTGCAGTTAAAATGGTATTTTTAAGCCAAAAATTTCATATATTGCAGCCTACCAATCATTAGATGTGACGGCTGCATTTGTTTTCTTTTTTTTTTTTTACGCTTTTCCCCTCTGTTTTCACCCAATGATCTGGACAGTAACACACCTCCTGTATTAGAGCGCCCCCACTCTCTGGATGAAAAAGCACAGTCAGTCTGGGGAGAGGGGAATATTAAATGTACTAGCAGATTTAGATACACTAACAAATTGAAGCCAAACTCCAGCTCATACTTTATAAGAAGTTACAGCAACACAGATTTTTGTTCCTTTTTGTGTAAAGGTTTTATATAAATAAAAAAAAGCTGACCGTTATAAGCACTCCTGTCAGTGTGGAGTGGCTTGTCTCAGTCTTCTAACTGCTACATCTGCAGGGAACCTTGTTCTGTTGATACACAACAGACTTACTGGCCAGATCAGCAAGTGAAATTAAGGGAAAGACAAAAAAAAAAAGAAAACAAATGCAGCCATCACATCTAATGCCGCGTACACACGGTCGGACTTTTCGTCTACAAAAGTCAGACAGCCTGTCCGACAGACTTCCGGCAGACTTTCGGCGGACTTTCGACGGACTTGCGGCGGACTTTCTAACGAACAGACTTGCCTACACACGATCACACAAAAGTCCATCGAATTCTTACGTGATGACGTACACCGGACTAAAATAAGGAAGTTCATAGCCAGTAGCCAATAGGTGCCCTAGCGTGGCTTTTTGTCCGTCGGACTAGCACACAGATGAGCGGATTTCGGGGTCCGTCGTAGTTACGAAGTAAAGATTTGAAGCATGTTTCAAATCTAAAGTACGTCGGATTTGAGGCTAAAAAAGTACGTTGAAAGTCCGGAGAAGCCCACACACGATCGGATTACCAGCCAGCTTTAGTCCGTCAGCGTCCGTTGGACTTTTGTAGACGAAAAGTCCGACCGTGTGTACGCGGCATAAGAATCACTTAGGCGATCCGAGTGGAAGTGGGAGCGGGTACCTATCCAAACTAGCCACTTCAATATCGGGCACTTTCACCCTTTTCCTGCCCAGGCCAATTTTCAGCTTTCAGCGCGGTCACACTTTGAATGACAATTGCGCGGTCATGTAACACTGTACACCTAAGGCATTTTTATAATTTTTTTACACAAATAGAGCTTTCTTTTGGTGGTATTTAATCACCACTGGGGGTTTTTATTTTATGCTATATCAACAAGAAAAGACAGAAACTTTAAAAAAAGAAAAGTTTTTCTTTCTTTCTGTCATAAAATTTTGCAAATAAATACATTTTCTTCATAAATTTAGGCCTAAATGTATTCTGCTACATTTCTTTGGTGAAAATAACCCCAAATCAGTGTATACTATTTAGTCTGTAGGAAAGTTATAGAGCCCACAATCTATGGGATATATATATATAATGTATGTATGTGAAAATCAATCAATCCTGATGTACTGACAGCCGATCCCATTTCTTGAGGCCCAAAAGTGGCAGGACGGTACAAAAACCCCCCAAAGCGCCCCTTTTTGGAAAGTAGACAGTTCAAGGTATTTAGTAAGAGGCATAGTGAGTTTTTTTTTTATATACAGCTGGACTCAAATGAAGGTGTAGAACCATCTCAAGGATGATCAGAAGAAATGGACAGCACCTGAGTTAAATATATGAGTGTCACAGCAAAGGGTCTGAATACTTAGGACGATGTGATATTTCAATTTTTCTTTTTTAATAAATCTGCATGTCAACAATTCTGTGTTTTTCTGTCAATATGGGGTGCTGTGTGTACAATAATGAGGAAAAAAATGAACTTAAATGATTTTAGCAAATGGCTGCTATATAGCAAAGAATGAAAAATTTAAAGGGGTCTGAATACTTTCTGTCCCCACTGTGATTTTTTTTATATATATATATATATATATATATATATATATATATATATATATATATATATATATTTATTTTTTTTTGACACAATATGTTGACTTATAGCAGTGGTCTCCAAACTGTGGCCCAGGGGCCGGATGCGGCCCTTTGCATGCCTTACTCTGACACCAACAATGGGGCACTATTCCTTCTATTGACACCAACGATGGGGCAGAATTCTTTCTATTGACACCAATGATGGGACACTATTCCTCCAACTAACACCAATGATGGGACACTATTCCTCCCACTGACACCAATGATGGGGCTCTATTCCTCCCACTGACACCAATGATGGGGCACTATTCCTCCCACTGATACCAATGATGGGGTTCTATTCCCCTCCACTGACACCAATGATGGGGCTCTGTTCGTCCAACTGACACGAATAATGGGGCTCTACTTCTCCAACTGACACAAATGACGGGGCACTATTCCTCCCACTAATACCAATGATGGGGCTCTATTCCTACAACTGACACCAACGATGGGGCTCTATTCCTCTCACCAGGACATTTTCTACTCCCACTGACCACAGTCCGGCCCCCTAAAGTCTGAAGGACAGTAAACTGGCCCTTTGTTTAGAAAGTTTGGAGAACCCTGGCTTATAGCAATGAATTTCATTGCTACATGCAAGAATTTTGCTGAATGAAACTGATTCAGTTTGTTTTGATGTGATTAGCTGTGATTGGCCAGATGGGATGTAATTGACCCAGTCTATATCATGTGATCACTGTGACCAATCACAGCTAGCAACACAATTGTACACAATGGATGATTTGAAGGAATCCATCCATTGTTTACAACTGTCATGTGACCTGCTGTGATTGGTTATAGCGGTCACATGATACTGGCAGCAGGCCGATACAGTGATTAGTGGCAAGGCGCAATCCGGGAAGACGTCATATGACATCCACCCGGATCGACGAGAGGCCAGCCCCTGCAGCATTCGACTGTAGGCCAGGCAGCAAGGAGCTCGATATCCGCTCCCACCGAAAAAAATGCGGTAGCAGAGGGGTGGGGGGGGGGGGGAGACCTAAAGCAGAACTTGAAGGTGAAGTTCTGCTTTAAAGTTGTAGTTCTGAAAGAGAACATGCACATAGTGTAGGCTCCATAGGTCCTGGCAGGCACAGGGGACACCCAACTACCTGAAATTGACCAGCTGGGCCAGGGCACAGTTAGGGGATTAGGGAGAGAAATTTTTAAAAAGAATAGCAAGAGCATGTACTGTACGTCCTACTGTGAGCATCTGATTTAAAAAACAAATGGCCTCAATATCACTTTAAAGTTGAAGTTTAATCTGCTTATATTTGGTCTTCCATGGTCTCCCTTCCCCCTCATCAAATATGATAATGAAATTTTGAAACAAAACGTTTTCATTTTCATTACATACCTCATTTTTAGACCCAGTGATGTCATCACTGGATCTCTGTGCCTGGTGGTTGATCATGACCGGTGGGAGAGACCATCCTTAGACTGTTGTAGCTCTCAATGTGAGGAATGTGCTCCTTGCTGTCCTTCCAGGAGCTGCTGAGTGAGCTGCAGACTGGGCGCCGTCCTAATCTCAGAAAGAAGATGCAAACCGTATGTATCCATGTCTTCTCCTGGATGCTGTGTATAGTCAGCTGGCTGGGCTCCGCTGTGGCCGTTTACGTCCTTTCAGAATATCTGCACAAGGTACGTTACTGGTGGTGGCCTTCAAACTTTTAAAAACTTTTTTTTCTCTTATGTTGATTGAAGGACACAGCTCCTCCTTATCCTTGACCATGGGGTTATAGTGCCACCTCAGGGGTAGTAGACTCGGTGGAAAAGTCTTAGCTGGTAGTCAACCCCCTCTTTGCTAGAGGCAGCTCAGTTTTACAAAATTGATGTTTGGGCATCTTTTGGATGTGTTTTTCGGCCGAAAGGCTTTGCAGACGGCTGTTTGAGTCTTCTTGTCCCTTTTCTGGGGGATTATCAGGTGTCATTCTGCACACAGTGCCCACCCCTCAAATATGTTTTTTTCCTTGTACTGCTTTGTGTCGCATTGAGCTGCCCATAGCAGCTAGGAAGTTGACTACCAGTTAGCACTGGCCATAGACCATACTGTGTCCTTTTTTTCTGCCTTGTGTCCTACTCCTTGAAGGTGGCGCTATATCACTTTAACATTCTGTCGCTGTGATTTGTGCAGGATCATCGGATGCGGATGAATAGTGTGACAGTCCTGGAGTTGGAATCTATGCAGCTCTTACTGCCATTGGCTGTATCTTTGTGTAACCTTATTCTGCCGTACATGTATCACGCCCTGCGGCTCTGGGAGCGTCTGGACTCTCCTATACTGGAAGTTTACATTGCCATCTGCAGGTAATATCCTTTGGAGACATAGAACAGGAATACTGGGGCAGTGTGCAACCTGATAGGTGTTCTCAGCAACCAGTGGTAAAGCTCAAGAGGAGGTGGTGCCATGCTCGACTCTCAAAAAAAAAGTCAATATTTGCATAACACTCGGGCTGCCTAGAACTCTCTGCCAATCATTTTGACATGCAGTTTTCACCAAAAAGCATCTTCGCTTATGCATTATCTCATCATTATCTCAGTCTGAATTGTCTATAAAGCATATCTAAACCCAAGAGAAACATACAACGATCAGCCATTACACTATGACCACCCGCGATAACCCATTGAGGCATGGACTCTGATGGTATGGTATGGTATCTGGCACCAAGCTGTCAGCACTAGATCCTTTAAGTCCTGTAAGTTGGGTGGTGGAGCCTCCGTGGATCGGACTTGGCTTTCCAGAACATCCCACAGATGCTCAATTTGGATTGAGATCTGGAGAATTTGGAGCCCGAATCAACATCTCAAACCCCATTGTGTTTCTCAAACCATTCTTAAATTCATCAAACCAGGCCACCTTCTTCCATTGCTCCGTGGTCCAGTTCTGATGCTCATGTGCCCATTGTAGGCACTTTTGGCTGTGGACTTGGGTCAGCATGGGCACCCTGACCAGTCTGCGGCTACGCAGCCCCATACACAACACAATGAGATGCTTGGTGTGTTCTGACGCCTTTCTATCCGAACCAGCATTACCTTTTTACAAACTTTGAGCTCCAGTAGCCCTTATATTGCATCGGACCACACAGGCCAGCCCTCCCTCCCCACCTCTATCAATGAGCCATCAATGAGCCTTCCCTCCTCAACTCCATCAATGAGCCTTCCTTCCCCACCTCCATCAATGAGCCTTCCCTCCCCCACCTCCATCAAGGAGCCTTTTCTCCCCACCTCCATCAAGGAGCCTTTTCTCCCCACCTCCATCAAGGAGCCTTCTTTCCCCACCTCCATCAATGAGCCTTCCTTCCCCACCTCCATCAAGGAGCCTTTTCTCCCCACCTCCATCAAGGAGCCTTTTCTCCCCACCTCCATCAAGGAGCCTTTTCTCCCCACCTCCTGTAAGGAGCCTTTTCTCCCCACCTCCATCAAGGAGCCTTTTCTCCCCACCTCCATCAAGGAGCCTTTTCTCCCCACCTCCATCAAGGAGCCTTTTCTCCCCTCCTCCATCAATGAGCCTTTTCTCCCCTCCTCCATCAATGAGCCTTTTCTCCCCTCCTCCATCAATGAGCCTTTTCTCCCCTCCTCCATCAATGAGCCTTTTCTCCCCTCCTCCATCAATGAGCCTTCCCTCACCTCCTCCATCAATGAGCCTTCCCTCCCCACCTCCATCAATGAGCCTTCCCTCACCTCCTCCATCAATGAGCCTTCCCTCCCCTCCTCCATCAATGAGCCTTCCCTCCCCACCTCCATCAATGAGCCTTCCCTCCCCACCGCCATCAATGAGCCTTCCCTCCCCACCTCCATCAATGAGCCTTCCCTCCCCACCTCCATCAATGAGCCTTCCCTCCCCACCTCCATCAATGAGCCTTCCCTCCCCACCTCCACCAATGAGCCTTGGCCACCCATGACCCTGTCACCAGTTAGCTGGTTTTCCTTCCTAGGACCACTTTTGGTCATTCCTGACCACTGCAGGCTGGGGACATCCCACAAGAGCTGCAGTTTTTTTTTTTTTTTTATATATAAAATTATTTTTATTAGGTTTTATGCATTAACTACAACACCTAAGGCTGTTCTCGAACGACACATACTGCCCCAGTGACCACATAGGGCCCAACAATAATGGTACAGATTAAAATAATTGCTTACTAACATAGTCCAACTGACTAACAACATTACATATACCCAATCCTTATCAATTTTTTTTCCCACATCCTCTGGATACACAGGTCGCCTTGTAGTAAGGCAACACAGAATTCACCAGGCTCTTCCAAAAGGACAGGCTAGGGGCACCTGGATTCCTCCAATGTAATAGTATGGCCTTTCTCCCATAAAATAATAAAATGTTAAGTAAAGTTCTTAGTGCCCTAGACGGCACAACCTCATCCCAACAGACAGACTCTTATTGTCATAGGTATCGGAATGGCCAGAATATCTGATATACAGGACCAAAACGCTTGAATCTGCCGACACTTCCATAAAATATGATCCGCATTTGCAGGAGAGAAAGAACACCTCCAGCATTCAGCTGGAACAGAGGAATATATTGATCCCACACGTCATCCCAGTCCTCCCCTTGTATGTCGGGCACCTCTGTTACCCATCTTTCTCTACATCTGTTAACTGCCGGTGGCATCTTTTTAAAGAATTCCTTATATGTCACTGATGGGGATTTGGAAAGATCTTCATCCATTAGTAAACTCTCCAGATCAGAGGGCAAGAATTCTACCCTCATATCCTGAAACTGAACCTGAAAAAGCATGACGAAGTTGAAAAAAATCTACATAAAAATGAATTGGGAAGGTCATGTCTTGCTTTTAGCTGCTCAAAAGTTAAAAGTTCCCCTTCTCTGGTTATATCCATTTTAAAGTTTTAAATCCCTCAAGGCGCCCACACCATGGGGTCAGGTAGGTCATAGAAATTAGGCAATTTAGGATTCATCCACAAGGGGGCAAATGGAGAGAAGCCTGGGTGACTAGGACATGCCAGTTTGTTGTATCCCACGCTATAATGGTGACCTTCATAGTTAGGCCTCATGGAAACTTCTGCTGGAAAACGGACGTTTAGAAGCAGTTGGGCATTTTTTTCAACTGCTCCTGAACTCTCCTCTATGCCATCTTATCAGTACATATACACATGGTCATTTCTAGCACTTGAGTTTAGAGGCTTTTTGTGGAATGCAAAAAAATGGGTTCAGAAGCTGAGTTTATAGGCTTTTTAAATTTTTGCCTATTTTGAAAAAAAAAAAATTATATATATATATATATATATATATATATATATATATATATATATATATATATATATATATATATATATATATATATATTTTTTTTTTTTTTTAAAACGCTTCTAAACGCGGCAAAACGCACGCTTTAAATGTGGGTTACTATCTGTCAAGTTAAATCGTTCAGGAGAGGTTGTAAAAACGTCCCGTGTACATGAAGTCTATGTTAAATGGAGATTGGATTTAGCATCTCGATAGAAAGCCAACCTCAGACTTTCAAATGAACCCTGTTGTGCAGCTTCCAATACAGTGGCCGAGTCCCCATCGTCCTCCAGCAGCCAACGATTGGCAAACACCGTTTAACCTGCCAAGTAGTATTTTTGCCAGTCCGGCAAAGCCAGACCCCCCTGATCCCAGGGTTCTTGCAATACCTTTATCCCTATTCTGGGGGACTTGGGCGACCATAAGAATGTACTAACAATCCCATCTAGCTTTTTGAAAAAAGATTTTAGTACCCAGGTGGGAGCATGTTTTAGGAAATATAAGATGACAGGAAGGATTTTCATTTTAAGTAAGCTGATCCGCCCAATTAAGGGCAAGGGTAACTTTTTCCAAACCTGGACCTTATGTTTAAGGAGTGCCATTAAAGGAAGTAGATTTTGAGGTATGTAGTCATGGACATTTGCGGTGATCTTTACTCCCAAATACGTGAGAGAGGAGACCCATTGCATCGGAAGATTGGGATCTCCCACATCCCTAGCACCCTCGTCGATGGGTAATATGAAAGACTTGCTTGCAGGGAGCCTCCCGGATCTTTAAGGAACAGAAGCAGGTTGTTAGCATATAATGCAAGACATTCTCTGATATTGCGCACCCTAATGGCCTCCACTTCTTTTGATGACCTAAGGGCAACCGCCAACAGCTCCATGGTGAGGGCAAAGAGATAAGGGGATTAGGGATTAGCCAACCCCAAAAAAGGGAGAGTTAGCCCCAATCGCATTGCCACCCGGGGACTTCTATACACCATGACTGTCCATTGTCTAAACACAGGCCTGAAACCCATGAGTTTAAGAACCTTATGCATGTAGAAGAGCTGCCGTTTTGGAGTTGCTCTGACCCAGTCGTCTAGCTATTACGAGTCGGTCCTTGACGAAGCCCTTCAGATTCCTAGAATTTCCCATTTTTTTTCTGCTTTCAACAGGTCCCTTTCAGAGACAACATGTTCACTTTCTGCCTAATATATCCCACCCCATTTTCAGGTGCCATTGTAAGGAGATAATCAATGTTATTCACTTTACGTGCCAGTGGTCATAATGTTGTGGCTGATTGTTGTATATCTACCCCTTGATGACTTTCTAGTTATAGGTAAGAATATCACTTTCAGATTACCTCTTTAACATTAGGCATCAGTTATTTTTTAATGGTGATCTTTTTGACTCTTTTTACTAGAAACCTTCTGCTGAAGATTGTCATCCTTGGTGTTCTGTGTTACCATTGGTTAAAAAGAAAGGCCAACTACTCTGACTTTAAGGTATGCCAACAAATACATTCACTTTCCACGTTGTGAAAATTTCACCATGGCATTGGTTGCTGGAGAGTTAGCAGCGGCCACTGTAGGAGGAGCTCCAGATAAATGATGGTTGGTGGGAGAGGACAGAAAGAAGGTGACAATTATGGCAACTGCATCGATTATTCCCAGATTTATTACATTAGATCAGCCCTTCTCAACTGTTTTACCACAGAGGAACACCTAAAATAAATTGAAGGTCTTGGGGGAACCCTTACTTCAACCAGTTCATAGGGGGACAGTAGCAAAAATGCCTCTTACATTGGTGGTCAGTGGGAGGAATGGTCCTTACATTGGAGGTCAGTGGGAAAAATGCTTCTTCCATTGGTGGTCAGTGGGAAGAATGCTCCTTCCATTGGTGGTCAGTGGGAAGAATGCAACCCTTACAGTGGTGGTCAGAATATTGCCAGGTGGCATTGGTCATGGAACTGTGCAGGTGCCATCAAATGAGAAATGAGAGGTCAGTCAGCCGCAACCCCTAGCAACCGATGGTGGAACCCTAGGGTTTCCTCGGGACCCTGGATGAGAGTGGCCGATGAGAGATGTCCACTAGGAATCGATGAGGCCACTGGAAGTTCTACCTTCCCACTCGACAGGCCAAATAATGGAAGACTTGGGACATGGCCAGTGATGTTCTTGCAGTTCTTTATTGCCTGGGATATATATATATATATATAGTGGGGCCGGAAAGTATATTGTTATATTGCAGCCAATTGCTAAAATCATTTAAGTTCATTTTTTTTTCCTCATTAATGTACACACAGCACCCCATATTGACAGAAAAACACAGAATTGTTGACATTTTTGCAGATTTATTAAAAAAGAAACTGAAATATCACATGGTCCTAAGTATTCAGACCCTTTGCTCAGTATTTAGTAGAAGCCCCTTTTGATCTAATACAGCCATGAGTCTTTTTGGGAAAGATGCAACAAGTTTTTCACACCTGGATTTGGCGATCCTCTGCCATTCCTCCTTGCAGATCCTCTCCAGTTCTGTCAGGTTGGATGGTAAACGTTGGTGGACGGCCATTTTTAGGTCTCACCAGAGATGCTCAATTGGGTTTAAGTCAGGGCTCTGGCTGGGCCATTCAAGAACAGTCACGGAGTTATTGTGAAGCCACTCCTTCGTTATTTTAGCTGTGTGCTTAGGGTCATTGTCTTGTTGGAAGGTAAACCTTCAGCACAGTCTGAGGTCCTGAGCACTCTGAAGAAGGTTTTCGTCCAGGATATCCCTGTACTTGGCCGCATTCATCTTTCCCTCGATTTCTACCAGTCGTCCTGTCCCTGCAGCCGAAAAACACCCCCACAGCATGATGCTGCCACCACCATGCTTCACTGTTGGGACTGTATTGGATAGGT
Organism: Lithobates septentrionalis; assembly: GCA_037952835.1. Taxonomy (NCBI): domain Eukaryota; kingdom Metazoa; phylum Chordata; class Amphibia; order Anura; family Ranidae; genus Lithobates; species Lithobates septentrionalis. The sequence continues at coordinate 32,050 of JBBDGP010004844.1, read as the reverse complement.
GATGAGCAGTGCCTGGTTTTCTCCACACATACCGCTTAGAATTAAGGCCAAAAAGTTCTATCTTGGTCTCATCAGACCAGAGAATCTTATTTCTCACCATCTTGGAGTCCTTCAGGTGTTTTTTAGCAAACTCCATGCAGGCCTTCATGTGTCTTGCACTGAGGAGAGGCTTCCGTCGGGCCACTCTGCCATAAAGCCCTGACTGGTGGAGGGCTGCAGTGATGGTTGACTTTCTACAACTTTCTCTCATCTCCCGACTGCATCTCTGGAGCTCAGCCACAGTGATCTTTGGGTTCTTCTTTACCTCCCTCACCAAGGCTCTTCTCCCCCGATAGCTCAGTTTGGCCAGACGGCCAGCTCTAGGAAGGGTTCTGGTCGTCCCAAACGTCTTCCATTTAAGGATTATGGAGGCCACTGTGCTCTTGGGAACCTTAAGTGCAGCAGAAATTTTTTTGTAACCTTGGCCAGATCTGTGCCTTGCCACAATTCTGTCTCTGAGCTCTGCAGGCATTTCCTTTGACCTCATGATTCTCATTTGCTCTGACATGCACTGTGAGCTGTAAGGTCTTATATAGACAGGTGTGTGGCTTTCCTAATCAAGTCCAATCAGTATAATCAAACACAGCTGAACTCAAATGAAGGTGTAGAACCATCTCAAGGATGATCAGAAGAAATGGACAGCAGCTGAGTTATATATATGAGTGTCACAGCAAAGGGTCTGAATACTTAGGACCATGTGATATTTCAGTTTTTCTTTTTTAATAAATCTGCAAAAATGTCAACAATTCTGTGTTTTTCTGTCAATATGGGGTGCTGTGTGTACAATATGGGGTGCTGTGTGTACATTAATGAGGAAAAAAATGAACTTAAATGATTTTAGCAAATGGCTGCAATATAACAAAGAGTGAAAAATGTAAGGAGGTCTGAATACTTTCCGTCCCCATTGTGTGTGTGTATGTGTGTATATATATATATATATATATATATATATATATATATATATATATATATAATATAGTATTAAATTGATGAGATCTGCCTTCCCTACCCTCCCAGTGTGAGTACTAATAGATGAAAAGTTTATTGCAGAGTGATGAGGAATTTCCATGCCGGTGACCCTGAGCACTTCTCATGAGTTCACTTTTTATCCTATTCTATTATACTCGCTCGTGCTGAGTTCAGTATTTGTTGTTTCAGTGCTGGGAGACTATGATGGGGCAGGAGTTGTACCGCTTTGTCATCATGGATCTGATCTTCAATCTATTGGACACCCTCTTTGCAGAGCAGTTATTAAGGTAAATCTGTCATTTCAATCTGTCGCTGAACCTAACCCCCCCACCAGCCTCCCCCCCAACCCCCCCCCCCCCCCCCCCCCCCGCCTATCTCTGCCTACTCACCCGTCTGTGTGTGATTTTTTTTGACAGGCTAATCCAGCAGAAGAGACAGAGGAATGAAAAGTATCGCACTGAGTTTGACATCGCTCGCAATGTCCTGGAGCTCATTTATGGGCAGACGCTGGCATGGTGAGATCATCTCAACGTCTACTGCTCTCTGTATGTTCCATTCCATCCTTCGATATAAGACACCTTTCGGTGTTCTAGACCGGTGTTTCTCAACTCCCGTCCTCAATGCGCCCCAACAGGTCATGTTTCCAGGCTTCCCATTATTTTGCACAGGAGATTTGATCAGTTTCACTACCTTAGTAATTACCACAGCCGTTTCATCTGAGGGAAATCCTAAAAACATGACCTGTTGGGGCGCCTTGAGGACTGGAGTTGAGAAACACTGATCTAGACTGCAGCATTTCATTGTCCATAGCAGTGCCGAGTCAAGGTCATCTAACGCCAAAACTCCAAAGACATGTTGGTAGGTTAATTAGCTTGTGTCTAAAATTGGCCCTAGTATATGAATGGGGACCTTGGATTGAGGGTAGGGACTGATGTGAGTGTGCGATGTACAGGGTTGGGGACAAGGGTCAGGGTTGTAGACACACACTTACTCAGGTTGAACTGGATGGACTGGTGTCTTTATTCAACCTTACTAACTATGTAACTATGTAACGCCCAGGGCAATGGTGCCAAACTGCTGATGTTTGAGCATTAGCACAAATCCTCTTCCACTGCCTCCCCCCCCCCCCCCCAGCACAATCCCCCCCCCAAAAAAATTTCCTATCCTAGAACAGATCTTACCCCCTGCCGCCCCCCAAATTCCCCTGCTCAGCACAGTTGAGGAGGAGCCTAGGGGAGGCAGACATGGAATACTTTTGACAGGCATAGGATTGGGGCATTAGGGACCCGCACCAGGGATGCTGCTGGCTGTCAGATCAGGATTGTGCAGGGTTTGCAGCTCAGTTTCAGGGTCTTGGAAATCTTCTTATAGCCTAGGCCAGTGATGGCGAACCTTGGCACCCCAGATGTTTTGGAACTACATTTCCCATGATGCTCAACTACACTGCAGAGTGCATGAGCATTATGGGAAATGTAGTTCCAAAACATCTGGGGTGCCAAGGTTTGCCATCACTGGTCTAGGCCATCTTTATGTAGAGCAACAATTCTTTTTTTTCAGATCCTTAGAGAGTTCTTTGCCATGAGGTGCCACGTTGAACTTCCAGTGACCAGTATGAGAGAGTGAGAGCGATAACACCAAATTTAACACACCTGAGACCTTGTCACATGACACAGCGGAGGGAAAATGGCTAATTGGGCCCAATTTGGACATTTTCACTTAGGGGTGTAGTCACTTTTGTTGCCAGCGGTTTAGACATTAATGGCTGTGTGTTGAGTTATTTTGAGGGGACAGCAAATTTACACTGTTATACAAGCTGTACACTCACTACTTTACATTGTAGCAAAGTGTCATTTCTTCAGTGTTGTCACATGAAAAGATAGAAGAAAATATTTACAAAAATGTGAGGGGTGTACTCACTTTTGTGAGATACTGTGTATATGTATATATATATATATATATATATATATATATATATATATATATATATATATATATATATATATATATATATATATATAAAATTATTATTTTTATTTTTTTTTACTATAAATTAAATTTAAAGTAATTAAAAAGTAGTAAAGCCAGCTTTGAGATTTTTACCTACAGATAAGCTTATAATAAGGCCTATAATAAGGTTTATTTGTAGGTAAAATGAATATCTCCTAATAGTCCACTGTTGAGGAGATATTTTACCCTGGATGCAGCCGGTGACGCATGCGTTCTGAAGGTTCGGCATACACTGGGTTGACGGCCAATCACACAGCCAGAGCGCATGATCCTGGAAGAAAAACCGGGGAAGATGTCAGCCCTCTCAGCGTGCCGCTGAAGGGCTTCGTTCCCAGGTAAGTATTTCATAATGTGCTAGTATGCGATGCATACTAGCACATTATGCAATTGCCTTACAGGTTTTTTTTTTTTTTTTAATCAGCCGCAGTTTACTACCGCTTTAAGATTAGCCTAACTATTAGTAATATCAGCTTTGATACACCTTTCTTGTATTTCTTTTCACTTTTCTTTTCCCTGAACTTAGGGCCCTTTCACACTGGGGTGGGGGCGGTGTCAGAGGTAAAGCGCTGCTATTGTAAGCGGCGCTTTACCGTCGGTATTCGGCCGCTAGCGGGGCGGTTTTAACCCCCGCTAGCGGCCGAGAAAGGGTTAAAAACCACCACAAAGCGCCTCTGCAGAGGCGCTTTGCCGGCGGTATAGCCGCGCTGTCCCATTGATTTCAATGGGCAGGAGTGGTATACACTCCGCTCCTTCACTGCTCTGAAAATGCTGCTAGCAGGACTTTTTTTCCCGCCCTGCCAACGCACCGCTCCAGTGTGAAAGCCCTCGGGGCTTTCACACTGGAATCAAAGCAGCGGCACTTTCGGGTTGGTTTGCAGGCGCTATTACTAGCGCAATAGCGCCTGCAAAGGGCCCTAATTGTTCTGATGATGATTCCAGGATTCTATCTCGGTGACAATGGGCACAGACCGCAGACTGGTTCCCCCCCCCACTGGCACTGTCCACTCCTCCTTCCTCCGGGTTGTTTCTCAATGCTATGGGGGCCCGGGGGGGGAGCCGGGCTGTGTGCATCCATAGACAAACACAACACTGGTAAACCACACCTCCCATCCCCTCCTAACAAGAGTTTGACAGCGGCAGGAGCCTATGGCTATGGCTACCTCTGTCTCCTGTGAGACCAAGAAGTGGAGGGGTGGATCTGCAGCCAGGACAGTGCTGGATTGGTCAGAGGAGTCGCTTAAGTGTTTAGGAACAGGGGTCTAGAAGAGGTAGTGGAGCATTTTTTATCTTTATTGCATTAAAATGATGATAAAGCTTCTCTCTCTCTTTTTTTTTTTTAATTTACCACTTGTCGACCCCGCTATAGCCGAATGACGGCTACAGCGCGGCTGGCCAGTTCTAGGAGGGCTACATAGACCTCCTCCCTGTGATTTCGTCAGTTGGACGCAGCTGGATCCTCCGGACACAGTTGATCACAGATTGAGGTAAAGAGCCAATCAGCAGCTTTTTTTCACGTGATCAACTGTGTCCAATCACAGCTGATCACGATGTAAACAGAAATCGGTTAGTGGCATTCCTTTGGGGAGGAGAGCCGATCACTGGCTTGTGTAAAAGTAACATCTACACTGATAGTCGGGACACTGATAATCAGTGCTGTGATTATCAGTGCAGTCCCAACAGTGCCCAGCGGTGCTGCCAATCAGTGCCCATCAATGCCTCCTCATCAGTTCCCATCAATGCCCATCAGTGCAGCCTCATCAATGCCCTTTAGGGCAGCCTCATCAGTGCCCATTAGGGCAGTCTAATCAGTGCCGCCTCATCAGTTCCCATCAGGGCCGCCTCATCAGTTTCCATCAATGCCCATCAGTGCTGCCTCATCAATGCCCATCAGGGCAGAATCATCAGTGCCCATCAGGGCAGCCTCATCAGTGCCGCCTCATCAGTTCCCATCAGGGCCGCCTCATCAGTTCCCATCAGTGCCGCCTCATCAGTGCCCATCAGTGCCGCCTCATCAGTGCCCATCAGTGCTGTGTCATCAGTGCCCATCAGTGCTGTGTCATCAGTGCCCATCAGTGAAGGAGAACAATTACCTGTTTGCAACATGTTATAACAAACTATGAAAAAGTTAAGTTTTTTTTTTTAAAAGTTTTCGGTCTTTTTTCGTTTATTTCGCAAAAAATAAAAACCCCAGTGGTGAATAAACACCACCAAAAGAAAGCTCTTTTTGTGTGAAAACATTGATAGAAATGTAATATGTGTACAGTGTTGTATGACCGCGCAATTGTCATTCAAAGTGTGACAGCTCTGAAAGCTGAAAATTGGCCTGGGCAGGAGGGGGGGGGGGTGTGCTTGGTAGGCAAGTGGTTAATAATAAATATGCCATACTTACCTTCTCTGTGCAATGGTTTTGCACAGAGCAGCTTTAATCCTCCTGTTATGGGGTCCCCCGTTGGCACTCTTGGCTCCTCCTGTTTGGCATGTACCCCCATAGGAAGCCGCTCTCTATAGGGGCACTTGTGTGGGATCTATCCTGAGCTGTGCTGCCTGCATCTATAGACACAGACAGCATAGCTTGCCCCGGCCCCCTCGTTACAGGATTTGATTGACAGCAGCGTGAGCCAATGGTGACTTTAACCACTTTAAGGTAAAAAATGTACTTTAGAACCACTATGCACAACAGCATATTGATGTAAGTGTTTGGAGGTAGATACAATTTAATTTATTTAAAATTTTATTTTTATTTTTTTTGGGGTGCAGGCTCGGCATTCTGTTTTGTCCTCTAATTCCCGTCATCCAGATGTTGAAGTTACTTCTGCTTTTTTATGTCAAAAAGGTAAGAGAGATCCTACAACATTTTGTTAATTTAGCATCTAATGTCAGAAGAAGTGAACATGTTGAACACCTACAGGTATCCCTTTATGAATTCCCAAGATCTACTCATCAAGTGGGAAATATTTTATCTTTAGCCCTTTATTACCATCCAAACCCCAACCCTTTTAGTTTTGCTTTAAGTTTTAAGATTACTTTGCGGTAAATGGAAGGAAGCATAAAAACCTATGTAGTGTATACTAATTTGCTTTACTAAACAAAAATGCTCTGCTCACTTGTAGAAAAAAAAATACACAACATAGAGAGTATCACAAAATATGCATACACTATACACATGCACAATCTATCTTTCCTTCCAGCAAATTAGCATGAACAAGGTATACACTAAACAGTTACTTAACTTGGTTTTTCCTGGTGATGGAGTCTTCTTCCTTTTTTTCCCTCTCCTACTTCTTGTAGCATCACTTCCTGTCCTGAGCTCACAAACCAGTCAAACCAGTTCATTAGCATATGAATAGGGGAAGCCTAGCAGGATACCGTGTTCTGTGGTTGGTATATCTTATCTAGATCAGTGTTTCTCAACTTTTTTTTTCAGTCAAGGCACCCTTTAAAATGATGGACAGCCTCAAGGCACCCCATTCTAAAAAAATAAAAAAAGGATTCGAATAACTTTTACATAATGCAGCAACATCCACACATAGGACACCCAACGTTAGAGGTAATTTATTCTTCCAAAACAAATACACTTTTGCACACTGGCACTTACTAGTATGCCAATGTTTCTCTTCTCCCTCAATTTCTCTCCATCAGTCAGCTAATGTGACCCCAACGCTGATGGAGAGGAGCAGAGGAGGGTCAAACAAGGATGCTGTGGAGGCAACAGACATCCTCTTTATCAACTGATGACGTCATTGGTTGTTAGGATGCCAGTGTCTAGGTGTAATGGTGCATAATGAAAACCCGTGGCTTTGTGTAATTAAAGGGCAGGCTTGATCTGCCTGCTGGCTTGTATACAATTGATCAATTTTTAGGCATTTTTCCAAGGCACCCCTGAAAAAACCTACAGATGGCTGTAGAGCCCCCATTGCATACTGGAAGTATGAGCTCCGTTCAGTGAGTTGCCAGATGAAGCTCTTAGCTATTAGCACATCAATAACGGAGATGTACACAACATTACAATGCAGCCCTTGGGGGGGGGGGGGGCGGGGAGTCCCAACATCCACTAATTATCAGAACCTTCTCTGTAGATAATCAGCAAAACTCAGCCCACATGCATTTAGTACATCTCTGAATTGCAATCCTCCGACGTAAGTTGTATCTGTTTATCTGCAGAAAACAAGCAAGAGAGGGAGGGTGCCTCCATCTAATGCCCCGTACACACAGTCGGACTTTGTTCGGACAATCCGACAACAAAATCCTAGGATTTTTTCCGACGGATGTTGGCTCAAACTTGTCTTGCATACACACGGTCACACAAAGTTGTCGGAAAATCCGATCGTTCTAAACGATGTGACGTAAAACACGTACGTCGGGACTATAAACGGGGCAGTGGCCAATAGCTTTCATCTCTTTATTTATTCTGAGCATGTGTGGCACTTTGTCCGTCGGATTTGTGTACACACGATCGGAATTTCCGACAACGGATTTTGTTGTCGGAAAATTTTATATCCTGCTCTCAAACTTTTGTGTGTCGGAAAATCCGATGGAAAATGTGTGATGGAGCTTACACACGGTCGGAATTTCCGACAACAAGGTCCTATCACACATTTTCCGTCGGAAAATCCGACCGTGTGTACGGGGCATAAGTGTAAACTTAGATGGAGGCGCCCTCTCTTGTTTTATTTATGTGTATTAGGTACTCAGGACCTGGTTTAGCAGAGCCTCCATCATCTAATTCAATAATTTTATCTCCTGACCATATTCCTACTGTCATTTAGTTCTGTCAATACTTTGTTTATCTGCATCTTTCCTCTCCAGCCTACTAAAACACATAGGTCGAAAGCTTTTTTTTTTTTTTTTTTTTGTAGCAGGTAGGGGGTGAGGATCTTGGGTTACACACTGCACAGGCTAGAGAGGAGAGCTGAGTGTAATCTGAGACCTGAGTGGAGGGAGAGGATACACCCCCCTCTACACAGTCTTATAGGGGAGCATGCACATCTGAGGCTGTCAACCACCTTCTGTGTGCTGGAGGGGGGGGGGGGGGCAGGGATGTCTACTAGAATTCTGTGGTGTCAACATAATCCATAATCTGTCAGAAGTGATTGATGCAGATAGTAGAGGAAGGCGAGGTCAGATAGGAGCCACACTGTGGATTGAGACAAGTGCACACTATAGAGGGAGATGCTTTGTTCATTTTTCATTTCAGAGGTTTCCAACCACTTTAATTAAATAAGATCTAATTTTAAACTCTTGTAGGCCAGCCTGATGCGGAACTGCCGATCGCCCAGCAAGCCATGGAGGGCCTCACATATGAGCACGGTGTTTCTGACTCTGCTTTGCTTTCCGTCTTTTCTCGGGGCGTCTGTGTTCCTCTCTTATACTGTGTGGTCGTAAGTAGAAGAAATGCATGTATTTACAGTATCAGTGTGTGTATATGTGTGCATATATAGTATATGAGCTACTCTATATAGTTCAGAAGGTTTTCATCAGTACCACACCCCAAGAGCTGAGCCCTGTGCAAAATTTTTATTTACGTGTCTGTATCTAAAAAATCAGCCTCTGCGCTTAGGGCCGGGCTCTGCGCTTAGGGTTGGGCTCTGTCCTTAGGACTACAGTACCAAAGTACACCTGTGGATGGCAATGCAGCCAATAGATGATTCTTCACATTTTTCTCTTCTTGTTGTTTTTAACCCTTTCCCGACCAGAGGTCACCGGTGCCTAGATGACCGAAACCAAATGTATTCGAATCAGCATTAAATTGACTCTATGAATTATCTATACCAATTTTTTAGGGACATATAAGGCAAAGTGTCGACTGGTGGTTCTCAAAGGGAGGACATTTACTAATGCATCCACAGCACGGGGAAACCTGCTGAAGAACATTAATGTTCAGATTGTGAGCTAATGGGTTAAACTTGTAAAATAAAGACAAATTATCATGTACTGAACCACTACATACTTCCTATAATATAATATGCAGTGACATCACCCCTCTCTCTTTGACAGGGTAACGCCTTCAAAATCCTGCGGTCCTTTTCGATCTCTCAGCACAATGTATGAGGCTGGCAAAATTTACGTCAGGCAGCTAGAAGTCTTGAACCCTCGTCTGAGCTGGGTCAGCTGGATCCACCACTACCTCTGGGAGAATACTTTGTTCATATACGTGGCATCTTCAATCCTATTGTGAGTCGGTGGAGGGTACTGGATAATCAACACATCTCTGTTAGAGAAAAACAATTTCACTTAAAGGGTCAATCAATGGTTTGGGTTAGAAGTGCTAGAGCAGGTGGACTCATCCTTCAGTAGATGTCTGCTCCACCAGGCTAAGTCATGTCTTGCTGCTTGGTGGGAATGAGTGACAGGGTAAATTTATACATGGAAGAGGAGAATTAGTGTGTGGAACTATGGTGAACAAGTAGATTTTGTGGGTATTTGTTAAATAAATAATGAGTTGTTTGTGAAGGTTCTCGTCCATCCAGGACAAGGTACCCCTTCAATAGAGGTCGGCTCCCCCAGGCTAAGTCATGTCTTGGCTTCTTGGTGGGAATAAATGCCAGGAAAATGTATACATGGAAGAGAAGAATTCATCTATGGAACTATGGTGAACAAGTAGATTTTGCGAGTAGAGGTTGATTAAATAAAGTTGTTTTGTGAAGGTTCTTATCCATCCAGGACAAGGTACCCCCTTGGTTCCACCAGGTTAAGTCATGGCCTGGTTTCTTGGTGAGAACAAATGCCAGGGAAATGTATACGTAGAAGAGGAGAATGAAACTGTGGAACAAGTAGATTTTGCGAGTAGATAAAGGTTGGATAAATAAATAAATACTTGTTTGTGAAGGTTCCCATATCCAGGACAAGGTACCCTTAATAATAGTTGGTCACATTCAAATGGACTTCATCTGTTGAGCATTTTGCTACTCATCCAAATAATATCTTCAGAGGTGCAAAAGCTTCATAGATGATTGGTGAGACTTTTTCAAATATTTCTGAACATTTCCTGTTGAATGTGACAAGCTACTACAAGGTACTGAGAGGTGACCTCTATGACTAAGCCTTGATGGGCGGGACGAAACCCGTCGGGGTGGGGTGGTTTGTGGGACAGGGCTGGCTAAGGCTGTCTTACACTTATATTCAAACTTTGGTTGGGTTGGTAGTGTAGCATTCTCCATGTACACAGAGGAACCGAGAGGCGTTCTACTTTCTGTAATCTAAAGTTAGAAATATTCTAAGGGTAATATTGTTTTTCCAGGGTGGTCATTTACTTCCATATCCAGATTGTAAATGGACAGAGAAAAGTTATCAACTTGCTGAAGGAGCAGATCGCCAACGTAAGTCCATTTGTTAGTCATCTCTTAGGTATCTTACATACAGTGCCTTAAAAAAGTATTCATACCCCTTTAAATTTTCCACACTTTGTCATGTTATAACCAAAAACGTAAATGTATTTGTTTGGGTTTTTATTTGATAGACCAACACAAAGTTTTTTATAACCTAACCCTGCTTTAAACTTCTCCTCAACTTTATCCCTGACCTGTCTGCTGTGTTCCTTGGCCTTCATGATGCTGTTTGTTCACTAAGATTCTCTAACAAACCTCTGAGGGCTTCACAGAACAGCTGTATTTATACTGAGATTAAATTACACACAGGTAGACTCTATATACTAATTAGGTGACTTCTGAAGTCAATAGATTTTAGTTAGGGGTATCAGAGTAAAGGGGACTGAATACAAATGCACCCCACATTTTTCACATATTTACGTGTAAAAAAATTTGAAAACCATTTATCATTTTCCTTCTACTTCACAATTATGAGCCACTTTGTGTTGGTCACATAAAATCCCAATAAAATACATTTACATTTTTGATTGTAACATATCAAAATATGAAAAATTTAAAGGGACTGTACCATTAGTGGTGAGCATGTGTTATTCCTACAAAGTAAATGGATGAGTCTACACTAATACCTACAAATAGGCAGCGAAAAAGAACGATATGTAAAGTCATAGTACACAACCTCGTACTAAATAGACGACTCAAATCTCGGAATAGGCATCTCACATTGGGAAGGCATATTCTCCATAACAATATAAAAAGTCCAATCCTAAAATCCTGGGCATTACCCCTACGAGACATGGGGAAAATTCATGCACAAAAGCCTTTCAGTGATCTTGGTGCTCACCGGAAAGTAAGACCTCACAGTGTTAGCGGTCAATACGCACAACACTTGCACATGGAAAAAAAATCCAGAATTTTTGGCTTTCCACCATTTACCAGTCCAAAGGATTGAAAAATGTTCTCTAAATCTCCCCCCCCCCCCCCCCCAAAATAAAGAAAGGTTCAAAATGGTGTGATACTGTTTGGTAACATTTCAAATAATTAACAAAATAACTGAAGCATGCCAGTCAAAACATGCAAGGCTACTCAGTGTGTGGCCTCTGTCCACCCAAAGTGTTTCGTCCTATGGGGCATCCTCAGGGGCTCCCTTTACTGTTCTAATCTATTAAGTGGGGGAGGTCTAGATTTGATTGCCACCTCTCAGAGAACTGATTTGTGGCACATAAAGGCATCACCAATGCCCATCCTGATTGCTGCCAGTGGGACACAAATCAATGTGTACAGCAGTGGCGGCTGGTGCTAAATAGTTCGGGGGGGGACAAACTAACATCGCCACTCCCCCACGCGCTGGAGACAGACGGGATGTTTGAACCTGGCCTTGCTGTTCTCTTTTGTACTGATTACAAAAAAGATCCTCTGCAACAGACCTACTGTTATTCCTCTCTGCCCAATTAATGCACATAAGTCTATCTTCACCTTCAGATGCCACTGTGCAAGTTTATGCCATTACTGACCAGGTAAATGACAGGTACATGGCCATGAGAAGTCCTTGGCAGCTCTGGACAAGTTCAAGCCCTACAGTCCTCGGCAGCTCTGGACAAGTTTAAGCCCTACCATGCATTACAGTACTTTTAAACAGGGATATGGTAACCTCTTGCAAGCATGCCACCCAACCCCCCCCAGTGCGGAGACGGATGGTAGACGAGAAGGTGGCGATCGCTGCAAGCACAATACCAACCCCCCCCCGCCCCGGCATTAGACGGACCTTCCCTTGGGAGGCAGGGGAAGGAAGAGCCGGGCCATTGCTTCTCCTCCTGGCTGAACAGGAAAGGAGTACTAAGACTCCCTGGCCAGTCAGGTCTCAGGAGCTATTGTCACTCAACTAGGTGGGTTCAGGGTGCAGTGGTCTGCGCCCCAAGCCTACCCTTTTTTAAAGCCAATTAGAGCCTCAGGCTCTAATCATGTGCTTAAAAACAAACAAACAAACATTGGAATCCATGCGTCCGACGCCCTGCATGTAAATAAGGGGCCAGGCGCATGGATTAGGGGGGTAGCGCCTCTGCACCACTAATGGATGGGCAGCCACTTGTGTACAGCCAACTGCAAAAATATATTCTAGCCTCTTACCAGTCCTTAGGTGTGATGGCTGCATTCATTTTCTTTATTGGGCTTTTTTCCCTTTATTTTCACCTGTGATCCTGCCAGTAACCAGCTTCCTGTCCCTTACTCTATCTGTGGAGGATCAGCAGTGTCACCCTTGGGCACGGAGTGTATTAAGACTATAGAACACCTCCACCTTTCCCCATCTACACACTGATGATACAGCACTGACACTAATTGTATGTAAGCAAGCATTTAATTATGTCTAAAGTAATACACAACTGCACTATCTTCCTGGAGTTCAGCTCTAATCAAGGTAGTTGTTTAACTCTTATCTTTCTTCTGTGTGCCCTAGGAAGGTGAAGATAAGCGCTTCCTGATTGAAAGACTCCATTCGGTATATGAGAGGAAGAGCAGAACTCACCGGGGTCAGAAATCACTGCAAGCCAGGGTGAGTCTGCCATTGTAGCCCACACACCTGACAATTCCCGATAGAGGCAATAAATTAGCAATGTAATGGAGGCAGTTAATCTCTTAACATGAAGGACTTTAACTGGTAAGATTTAGAAGCTTTAGTTCTTGACAACTGGAGGCCTTTTTCAGTTCTTGTACTGAACTTGGGGAAAAAAGCTTTGAATAAAAAAAACTTTATGACCCTTTAACTCTTCAGCCCAAGACCCATGTTACATCATGGTCTGTCACACTATGATCCATCAACTCTTCAACCCAACGCCCATGTCACACTATGATCCAACTCTTTAACCTAGGGCCCATGCCACACTATGATCCAACTCTTCAACCTAAGGGCCATATCGCACTATGAGCCATCAACTCCTCAGCCAAAGACCCACGTCACACTATGATACATCAGCTCTTCAAACAAAGGCCCATGTCACACTATGATCTGTATCTTCAACCAAAGGCTCATATCACACTATGATCCTTCCCTTCATACTAAGACCCATGTCATGCAATGATCTCTGAACTCTTCAACAAAAGGCCCATGTCATACTATGATGCTTAACTTCATACTAAGGTCCATGTCACACTATGATACGTCAACTCTTCAACCAAAGGCCCATGTCATACTATAATCCAAATCATCAATTTAAGGGCCATGTCACATTACCAATGGCAACTTGCCAATGGCAAGAACATTAAGAGAGTAGAGAGAACACTAATTTGTTCCTCTGGTATCCCTTTGTCACTCCTGCCTCCTTGGTGAGCGAGATTCTGCAGCGTTTGGGTAGGTGAGGGGGTGACGCTATAGGGGAAGGGGAGTGTTCTGTGTAGGGATCGGAGTTGCCTTCATTGACAAAGCTATTCTTCAGTGATCTTGAGTTCTTCCTACTTTTATAGCAAACAAAAAAATCTAAAACTAGTCAAATACATGACAAATCTGCTGTCCCCACTGCCCCAACCAGCCAAACCACAGGTCCGTACTCTGGGCTGGTCCTTTGGCTTCAATAATATATCACCTTCTACCTGTGGCATCTGTGTGGGATGTATGCACATCACTTATCTCCACAAAAGGCACATACACTTCTCAGTGAGGGCAGGATTTATTCTTTGATCTATTTAGATATTGTAAAATTTGGGGAAGTTAACTCAATGGTGTAGAACTTGTTAGAGAGTTATCCTTAATCGGGAACTGCATTTTCAGGGCTTGGTGGCCCACTTTTATTTTAAAATAAAGCAAACTTCCTTACATCAGGGTTTCCCATGAAGGGTTTCAGCTTCATACATTATTCCAAGCAGAATGAAAAAGGTCAAAACAATACCAAGTCTCCAGGCTCCTTCTCTTGTGCCCTTGTGCCCTTGTCCTCCAGTCCAAATAACAGCACACCTCGGCTCACATATCACAGCTTCAGCTTTGTTTTAGCTTTGCTTCAGCTCTCTTTAGTTGCAGCTCCCTTATGCATAGGCTCACTCTGTGGTCCCTCTCTCTGTTCTCCTGCAGACCTCTTGGTTCTCTCAGTCCTCTCGACTCTCTCAGTCCTCTTGACACTCTTCAAACTAAGGCCCTCCTGAATCCAGCATGGAGTACAATCTCCTGAGTAGAGCACACCTGTCTCCTAACAGGAGCCCTGACCTGCTGTCAGGCTTTTGATTATATTGACTATGCACTTCTGCACACACACCCTCTAGACTTGTTCGGCCCTCTCGACTCACTTGGTCTTCTTGATATTCTTCAAACTAAGGCCTTCCTGAATCCAGCTTGGAGTACAGTCTCCTGAGTAGAGCACACCTGTCTCCTAATGGGAGCCCTGACCTGCTGTCAGGCCTTTGATTGTAATGGCTGCACACACACCCTCTAGACTTTCTTGGTCTTCTCGACTCGCTTGGTCCTCTTGATACTCTTCAAACTAAGGCCTTTCTGAATCCAGCTTGGCGTATGGTCTCCTGAGTAGAGCACACCTGTCTCCTAACGGGTGCCCTGACCTGCGGTCAAGTCTTTGATTATAAGGGCTGTGCACACCTGTACACACACCCTGCTGGTCTCCAGCAAGATCTGGACACTGGGTTAAAGGCTTCGTCCCACCCAAGACTCTTTGAAGTCTTTGCACTCCGCATCCCAAACTTGGGATTACAAAACCCAAAGAGAGTCGAAGAACCACCTTTCTCAACCTATCATGAACATTCTGGGGCTCCTCACTCTGCAAACCCTGTGTCACTTCTTCTGCCTGCTTTTACCCAATGGCAGAGCCTCGCACAATATATTCTGGCCACTGTGGTTTTCATGTTTTCTTTCATGCATTTATGATATTTGAATCTCAGATTGATCTGCTTTTATACTGACCGCGTTCATTATTTCCATCTACAGGCAGCTTTGGGAAAGGAATGATCGGAGTGCAGAAACGCACAAAAAAAAAAATCCACTGGAAATGTGACGATGACCTCTGCCAAATGATTAGTGGTGCCATTACTTGGCACCTGTAATGTGCGGCCAAATCCTGGATCTTTTCACTATTAGAATCATGTCTTTTTTATGTTACTCTATTTATAATAAAAATGTATATTTGTTTACTGGGGATTTCCACTTCAAAAAGAATGTATAGTCTTATTTTTTAAGACGTGTAAAAGAGATCAGTTTTATATAAAATTGTTATTATTGTACATTTTTGTTTTTGAAAAATAAAAAAAAAATCACTTGTGTCTATGTATAGTTTGTAATTCTCCATGTAGATGTTGGTTTTACCTACTGCTTCCTGCTTTGCAGTGCTATATAGCGGTTGTGCTTTAGTGTTGCAAGTCTACGAGTTGGCTGACGGCTGACTCACTGAAAACCATGCACCCCCTGTGTGGCTATCGAACGCCAGCAGTCCTCAGCTGTTTGGCAGAGCCATTGCAGGAGCCAATCTGCCCTGCCTTGGACTTGTACAATTATTTGTGTTTTTACTGTCATAGTAGTGTCATGTCATTGTCTATGTGCCATTACCCCGGGGTAAGCTACACCTTTTGCTTTAATGCAATTTGAATAGGCTAAAGCGGATTTACGCTGCTAGTTCAGTTGGGTTATAACAATGTGCCAGAAATAAATACGTATTGAAAGTGTACCTGTGCCCAGACTAGGAACATTAAAACTATTTACATGTCCACTGCCATACTGTGAGATGGGCACAGTGGCTGCATTTGGTGGGCACAGTGACTGCACATGATGGGCACAGTGACTGTATTTGGTGGGCACAGTCACTGCACATGATGTGCACAGTGACTGTATTTGGTGGGCACAGTGGCTGCACATGATAGGCACAGTGACTGTATTTGGTGGGCACAGTGGCTGCATAGGCTTGGAACAGGGGCTGCATTTGATGGCAAAGTGGCTGCATTTGATGGGCAAAGTGGCTGAATTTGATAGGCACAGTGAGGCTGCAATTTATGGGGGTTTTTTTAAGTATTTTTCAGAATTTTTCAGTTTGTTTGCACCCCTCCAAAAATTTTGAGCACCAGCCGCCACTGATCATACGCAGCCACTTGTGCCCAGTATATGCAGCCACTTGTGCCCATCAAATGCAGCCATTTGTGCTCATCAAATGCAGCCACTTGTGCCCAGTATATGCAGCCACTTGTGCCCATCATATGCAGCCACTGTGCCCATCAAATACAGCCACTTTGGTATCAAATGCAGCCCCTGTGCCCAGCATATGCAGACCCTGTGCCCAGCATATGCAGCCATTGTACCCACCAAATACAGTCACTCTGCCCATCATGTGCAACCACTGTGCCCGTCAAACGCAGCCACTTGTGCCTGTCAAATGCAGCCACTTGTGTCCAGTATATGCAGCCACTTGTGCCCATCATATGCAGCCACTTGTGCCCGGTATATGCAGCCACTTGTGCCCATCATATACAGCCACTGTGACCATTAAATACAGCCACTTTGCCATCAAATGCAGACCCTGTGCCCAGCATATACAGCCACTGTACTCACCAAATACAGTCACTGTGCCCATCATGTGCAGCCACTGTGTCCATCAAATGCAGCCACTTGTGCCCGTCATATGCAGCCACTTGTGCCCATCAAATGCAGCCACTTGTGCCCAGTATATGCAGCCACTGCCCACCGACCCCCCCCCCCCCCACTCGCGGGGCTCGCGGCTCTGGCAGCACCTCCAACCCCACCACGCGTGGCTCTGACAGACCCCTCCCCAGGCACTTACTGCAGGCAGGCAGCAGCTCCTCTCGAAGACAGTGCACCAGAGCGACGGCAACCTCTGCTCCAGCGTGCATGTCCTCAGCTCCTCTTCCTAAGCGCCAGGCATCCAATAGGGTGGTCTGGAGTTTGGCCAATCAGGAAACAGGTCTGACGCCCTGCCTCCTGATTGGCGGGGAGAAAGGTTAGAGTTTAAATAGCGAAAATGTATTCGCTATCGTCACACACTTGGGTGGGATCAGGGCGCACTCTTTGCACCCCGAGCCCACCCTATTTTGAAGCCTATTAGAGCCTTTAATCGGGTGCTTCAAAATGTACCACCTCCTCCCGCCCCGCCATAGGAATCCATGCGTTTGTAAGGGGCCTGGGCACATGGATGGGGGGGGCGGTGCCCATGTGCCCACAGTGCACGGGCCGCCACTGGTGAGACGGTGAGTACACCGTACACCGTCTGGAATTATGTGCCTGATTTGATCGTATTCAATGTGAAGGAACTCTTTATTTTAATAAAGCCTGGAGTGTTTATAACGGAGGGCACTTAGATCCTTTTTTTTTTATCCACATGTCTCTGTGGGATAATTTTGGAGATCCGGATTTCTATTTCCTGCCAACGTGCTGTTCACTTCCTGTTAGCTCAGGGATCCGTTAACTCAGGTGAGCGATGCAAGTATCTTGGAGGTGGAGGGATTGTCACCAATTGCCCGTGTTTCTGGATTCATTTCAACACATGAATGCTCCTTGCTGTCTGGGCTCTGTGGTTCATCTCACTGGATATATAGACTTTTATTAGTATTTTTATGGAACTCTGGCTATTATTTGCGCTGCACTTCTTTTTTTGACTAGTTCTCCAAGATGTTTGGAACAACCTACCTGCTGTAGGACAGTGGTCACCCTTTTCTTGCTTTTATCAGGCCCTTGAGTCACTATTTTTCTCCACTGGTACCAGCAATGGAACTTCATTCTCCCACTGAAACTGATGGAGGGGCAGAATTCCTCCCAAGACCACCAAGAATGGGGCCCAATGACACCAATGATAAGGCACAATTACTCCCAATTACACCAACTATGGTAATTCCTCCCACTGATACCAATGATGGGGCACAATTCCTCTTAATGACACCAGCAATGGGGCACAATTCCTCCCACTGTCCCAAGAATCGGGCCCAACGACACCAATGACAAGGCACAATACCTCCCAATTACACCAATGAAGGCAATTCCTTCCAATAACACCAATGATGGGGCACAATTCCTCCCAATTACACCAATGATGGCAATTCTTTCCAATAACACCAATGATAGGGCATTGTTTATTCGCAATGACATTGAGACTTTTTCTATTCTCAATGGCCACCATTCGACCCCCTTTACAGTGTAAGTAAACCCCTCTATCGTTTTCAGCCAAGGAAGCTGCCATCTATGGCATCTATTTAATCTACAACTGCCATGATGCTGCACATGTGATCAGTTAACACACCAGCTATTGGATGGCTTGACAGTTTGGTTGAGAGCACAACCAATAGGAATGTTACATTTCGGGCACGTGCCGGAAATGAACCAGTTTTTTGAAAATATCCCAAGCTTTAAACATCTCACGGAGACTGTTCAATCCATCATCCGAAAATGGAAAGAGTATGGCACAAATGCAAACCTACCAAGACATGGCTGTCCACCTAAACTGACCGGCCGGGCAAGGAGAGCATTCATCAGAGAAGTGTCCAAGAGGCCCATGGTAACTCTGGTGGAGCTGCAGAGATCCACAGCTCAGGTGGGAGAATCTGTCCACAGGACAAGTATTAGTCGTGTTCTCCACAAATCTGCCCTTTATGGAAGAGTGGCAAGAAGAAAGACATTGGTGAAAGAAAGTCATAAGAAGTCCTGTTTGTAGTTTGTGAGAAGGCATGTGGGGGACACAGCAAACATGTGGAAGAAGGTGTTCTGGTCAGATGAGACCAAAATTGAACTTTTTGGCCTAAAAGCAAAACCCTATGTGTGGCGGAAAACTAACACTGCACATCACCCTGAACACACCATCCCCACCGTGAAACATGGTGGTGGCAGCATCATATGGTGGGGATGCTTTTCTTCAGCAGGGACAGGGAAGCTGGTCAGAGTTGATGGGAAGATGGATGGAGCCGAATACAGGACAATCATAGAAGAAAACCTGTTAGAGTCTGCAAAAGACTTGCGACTGGGGTGGAGGTTCACCTTCCAGCCGGACAACGACCCGAAACATACAGCCAGTGCTACAATGGAATGGTTTAGATCAAAGCATATCCATGTGTTAGAATGGCCCAGTCACAGTCCAGACCTAAATCACATTGAGAATCTGTGGTAAGACTTGAAAGATGCTGTTCACAGACGCTCTCCATCCAATCTGACAGAGCTTGAGCTATTTTCACTGTCACTGTCTAGATGTGCAAAGCTGGTAGAGACATCCCCAAAAAGACTTGCAGCTGTAATTGCAGAGAAAGTATTGACTCAGGAGGGCTGAATACAAATGCCCTCCGCACTTTTCACATATTTATTTGTAAAATATTTGGAAAACCATTTATCATTTTCCTTCCACTTCACAATTATGTGCCACTTGTGTTGGTCTGTCACATTAAAATCCCAATAAAATACATTTAGGTTTTGGTTGTAACATGACAAAATGTGGAGAATTTCAAGGGGTATGAATACTTTTTTAAGGCATTTTATCTTTGAAATATAGTTCAAAGAGGTTTGTTCAGCACCTGTCCGCTGGGCTTGGCTTTATCAGTTAAATTACAAAACATCGGTCAGAATTACAAAATAGAAGGTTAGAGAAAGTCATGAAAAACTGCAAACATGTGAAAATTAAAGAGAACTGAGATTTGTGGTGGCAAAAAAAAGGGAAGTAGAATGCCGAGAATCCAATCTGTATAATTGGGGGGTCGGCATAAAACTGTTTGGGCTTCCTGATATTTTCTAGATATTTTTTTGATTTGAATATAATTATATTTCATTTCCCTAATAACTGTAACCAGATTATGCTGAAGACGAGTTCAAAAGTGATAGGTAAACCTCAACAATGAACTTCTCTTATTTGCCTCTTTTTATATCATTGAAAGCTTTTTGTTATGTCTGTGCACAAAAATACCTCTCCATCCTGCCAGAAATCTCGTGAGCTCTTTGTGCGCTCTGCCTGTGCTGCACTCTTAGCATTGTTCCCAGTTCCTTCTGTGGGCTACAGAACACCTCTCTCCTGTGTTATGAAAGTAGGGAGACAAAGCGGCTCCTCCTTAGATGCAGTGTTGTCCCCCTGGGTAGGAAGCATGGCAGGATCACCAGGTGAGATTAAAGCTGTATTAAAACCAAAACCAAAAAATGTAATATATCTCAGATTACCCAGATTACCAATCCTTAGATGTGGCGGCTGCATTCATTTTCCCTTCTTTTTTTTTTAGTATTTTTTCCCCTCTGTTTTCAGCTGGTGATCTGGCCAGTAACACACCTCCTGGATTAGTCAGACACAACTCTGGAGGAATGAGGCTCTTTCGGGTCTGGTTCGGATTTTAAGGGGAACCCCCGTGCCAACATTTTTAAAAATGGCATGGACCCCCCTCCCCAAATCCATGCTAGACCCTTATCAGAGCATGCAGGCTGGCAGGCTAGGAAAGGGGGGGGTAGACGAGCGAGTGCCCCCCCCTCCTCCTGAACCATACCAGGCCACATGCCCTCAACATGGGGACAAGGTGCTTTGGGGTGGGGGGCATCTGAACTGTATTTAAATTTCAGCTGAGCCGCTCAACAGCTGCTTTGGAAATTTGCACTGGACATGTGTGAGTCTAGCCTTACTGGTCGGATCACCTGATGAAGATAGAAGAATGAAAGCCTAAAAGAGATAACGAATGCAGCCATCGCAATCACCCAGCGAATTGAATTCAAAATACTAACCACAACATGCAAAGCTACATCACCAATCTCGTCTCCAAATATCGGCCAAATCGTCCTCTCCGCTCTTCTCAAGACCTCCTACTCTCAAGCTCTCTCGTCTCCTCCTCCCATGCTCGTCTCCAGGATTTCTCCAGAGCCTCTCCCATCCTCTGGAACTCGCTACCTCCACCTGTCCGGCTATCCCCTACTCCTTGCTACCTTCAGGCGATCCCTGAAAACTCATCTTTTCAGGGAAGCCTGTCACGTCTCCAACAAATCTTTTACCACTTCCATCAGCTCATTCCCCAGAGTTACAACCTTTTGTACCACCTGCCCCACCCTATTAGATTGTAAGCTCTTCTGAGCAGGGCCCTCTTAATCCTCTTGTATTTTATTGTATTATAAATGTATTGTCTCCCTTTTATGTATTTTTTGCTTGAAAAGTACTTAGAACCCTCAAACATTACATATCCAGTGGAACCTCGGATTGCGAGTAACGCGGTTAACGAGCGTTTCGCAATATGAGCACCGTATTTCTAAAAATCCTAACTCGGATTGCGAGTGTTGTCTCGCAAAACGAGCAGGATTCAGGCCAAAGGCTCATGAACGGAGTCTTTCTGAGGTTTGCCCAGGTCAGCCGAAGTGTGCTCGGACCTTTTCGGCCGTTTCCGAGGCTCTCTGGCACCTCCCCTCCGCCTCTGGCCTCATGCGGTATTGCATCTCATCGAAGTCAATGCGGAACAAATTATTTTCGTTTCCATTGACTTCAATGGGAAAACTCGCTTTGATATGCGAGTACTTTGGATTACGAGCATTCTCCTTGAACGGATTATGCTCGTAATCCGAGGTTCCACTGCATATATATTTTTTTTTTTTTAGCAGAGACCCTAGAGAATAAAATGCAGATCGTTGCAATACTTTATGTCACATCGTATTTGCGCAGCGGTCTTACAAACGCAATTTTTTAAATAAAAAATACACTTTATTTAATTAACAAAAATAAGAAAATAGTAAAGTTAGCCCAATTTTTTGTATACTGTGAAAGATGATGTTACGCCGAGTAACTAGATGCCTAACATGTCAAAAAAAAGAGGGGAAAGGGGTTTGGGACTTTGAATGAAGCACGTAGGTATACAGAATTCAGTTTATTGTATAAATTAACATACAAAGGCATAATCATGAGTAAGTGTATATCCAATACAATTATAATGACTGGTACAATTCATAAAAATTTATATCTATACATACAATGTAGACGGGATGCCACATGATTATAAACGATCAATATCAAAAACTGTACATACTGACAGATATCAATTGAATCATAGGGACACGGCATATAACAGCTCTATGCATTTCGTGGATTGATCCACTCTTCAGGAGCATGCGCGTGAGTTCAATAAAATATAATAGAAGGAGTTGCTGTATGGTCTGATCCTACCCAAGGAAAAAAGAAAAATCATAAAGAATAAAATAAAATAAGTATGAAAACCCACTCTCTACCTTTCCCCTCTTTTTCTTGACATATAGGATAGGGATGGAGGCAATTGACCTTACCAGGTCACCGCCTCATACAAAGTCCCCCATTCTGGATGAAGGAGCACAGGGGGCACCTTTGGACAGCAGCATTGTCAGTCTGGGGGGGGGGGAGTTTTAGATGGACTAGCAGATTTAGATACACTCACAAATTGAAGCCAAACACCAGCTCACACTTTATAAGCCATTACAGCAGGTTTTTTTTTCTCAGCCAATTCCTGTGGAAGGGTGCCCAGAATGTGGCTGGGGTGGTGAGTAAATAGTTTCCTGTTCTTGTCCAGGGGGAAAGGTTCCCAGCCCAAAGGGCTGCTGCCCTCCCAGGCAGCCTAGCTGAAAATCTAGGTCAAGGTCCCAGCTATGTTAAAGCTGGGGGGCCTGGTTGCTAAGAATCTCTGAAGCTAAGCAAGGAATTTCACTCCGGCCTGATGATCCGGTCTGAAGGATTCACCATGGAAATGTCGGCCTGATATTGGAAGGAGGCATCCAAGTATCCAGGGACATTGTGAGTACAGACCTGGGTACAGGATGCCAGTGACTGTTGCTGCTGCCAACCCTTGCATGTCAGTATTAGTTGTTGCCTGATCTGGGATATCTCTAACAGTGTCTAACAGTACCATTCCTTTTTTTGGGCCATTACTGAAGGGGACTGTCATAAGGAGTA
Source organism: Lithobates septentrionalis (assembly GCA_037952835.1). Classification (NCBI taxonomy): domain Eukaryota; kingdom Metazoa; phylum Chordata; class Amphibia; order Anura; family Ranidae; genus Lithobates; species Lithobates septentrionalis. The sequence continues at coordinate 8,865 of JBBDGP010004844.1, read as the reverse complement.
GCCTCAAAATGAAGAGTGACCTCTCATTGCTGTTTAGCATTAATGGAGTATCCCATAGCTATCTAGGTCCTTTTCAAGTTTTCAAGCAATACATTTCAGAAAAAGCAACCCCTAGAACAGTGTTTCTCAACTCCTGTCCTTAGGACCCACTAATTGGCCAGGTTTGCAGGATAACTGAAATACATCACAGGTGATATAATTTGCTGCTCAGTGATTGCAGTATTGAACACTGCATCTCCCCAAGGTAATACTTAAAATCTGGCCTGTTAGTGGGTCCTGAGGACTGGAGTTGAGAACCACTGCCTTAGAATGTTCATTGAGCTACAAAGAGTGACTGTTGATGTGTGCTTGGCTGTTGCTGCTGCACTAACCTGGGAGGAGAACCTGAGGTGAACTAGCGGCTCCTGTGGGGGTAGCTCTACAGACATATGATCGCTCCAAATGCTGGTCAGGCCAGATGAAGGTCTCAGGGCTCAAATTGACATCTAGAATGGTTATTCTAATTTCCTGTAAGGATCCTTTCAAATATTATTCCAGTACATGTTTTGTTCAACAGTACCAAGCCCTGATGGAGAGGAACTCTTTAACCCCCCCCCCCCCCCCTTTTCACCTTCCCAAAAGGCCTTAGATTTTTCTAGTACAAGGATAAGACTTAAATGAAATCTGAACATTATACTGTATATTCTGTTTTTGGCACTTTCCTCCTTGCACACCTAGTTTCTACTTCAGCAAAGAGGCAACCTTTGGCTACCTTCAACCTTGATTCACCTTCAACCTTCAGTCAACTTCAACCTTTGGTCACCTTTAACCTTCGACCTTCGGCCACCTCCAACCTTCAGTCACCGTCAACCTTCAGCCACCTTCAACCTTCGCCCACCTTCAACCTTCAGCCATGATCAACCTTCAGGCACTTTCAACCTTCACTTTTTGGCCACCTTCAACCTTTGGCAACCTTCAACCCTTGTTTAGGAGAGCTGACTAAGGAAAATCATTCCACTGTTTACGACCCAAATGAGATCCACCACCCCACGCTTTTTTTTTTTTACTTATACTTCCCTAATATTCTGTCTGGTTAGCTTGTTTTTTCTTCCCGTTTCCAGAATTATATTTTCTGGCATTTATAGCTTTACAGCTAAATTTGTCTACAACCACAGATGACCCACCTATTCTAAAGCTGGCCACATACAAGGAAAATGTAGTCAAAGCAGTTTTCATTTTTGGAGTGTCGTTTCATGTGCTAATGGTTAGTGGGGTAAAATGGACAATTGTCTTATGACCATATTTGGAACATTTATTCAATTTTCTAATGGATGTTGGGGTCAAATTGACAATTGTTTTCTAACACAGTGATGAAAACATTTGAAGGAGCAGGATGGAAAATGTTTCTCAACAAACAATATTCTACCCATCAATTCAATTTGCATTCCAAAAAAAATCATATATATTGTAATGTGCAGGTGATAGGTACAAAATACACCTTTTTTATTATGTCTATGATTAAATTCAAATATCAGGTCTGGATGAAATTTTAATAAAATAAAATAATGTTAGAGTTATCTTACAACCACGTTTACTATATGCTAGTTGGAATAATAGATGTAAGATTAGAGAGATAAATCAAGTTATTAGACTAAGTATCCATAATATTTTAGGAAATAATAATAGAAAAGGAGAAAGAGGAAAGATAAAGATGGAAAGAAGGAAAGAAGGAAACAAAGAGTTTCCCGGGATGGTGTGCCAGCCCTCATTAAGTATACAAATATAATACATATTTCAGTAGTAAATATGACATATAACTTAGTGTGGTAACAACAGCATGAATGATTTTATGCCAAATCGTGTTCTCTTAGAGGCGATATACTGTATCCAGCTGAGTCTTCGTTTGTAGGCCATTAGACTCTGCTGGAAATTTTTCTGAATATTTTGATATACCTCCCAAATCTTTTTCAGTTTTGGTGCTGGATGAGAAGTCTCATCAAATTCTTCATTATTTTGAAAGTGCAAATATTTCATTATCAGAGAAATTTGTACTCGGACATGACGGTGCCAAAAAAAGGAGTGGCTAGTAATTAGTTGGTTGTCCATTACCACTTCTGCAGGGGGTTTCCCCACCACTTCCTGAAGAAACTTCCAGATGTCCTCTTTGGTCACTGGTTCCCACTTTCTGCTCCTTGCAAACCTCTGATGCGTAGCAGCTTGTTGCTCCTGGTACCGATTTGTCTCCGTAACAATTTTTTTCTATAACCTCATCGGTCAAAAAGAGTTGGAGATACGCCAAGGGCTTGTCATCTTCAACCTCCACTTTGATACTGGGTGCTCCAGTAAACAGGAATCTTGGGGGCGCTGCGTTCTCCATACCGCAGTCAATCGAGCACCAAGTCTGCACATCACTGGGCACAGTCGCAGAGATCATCGCTGAAATCGATTTCCGTGCCTGATGATGAACTTCCCCACGAATCGCTATCACTCAATTCTGCAAGCGATTCTGTATCACTGTCGCTTTTTTCCAGCAGGTCATATGCCGCTTTTGAGGTAGAGGCGCGCTTTTTTGATGCCATGGTCGCTCTGCAGTTTACAGACAGAAAGTACAGTAAAACTGCAGGCAAGGGCACTGGATAAAACACTGGGGGACAAACTAAGGTCAACTTTATTTTATTTAGTAATGTAATCCAATAGGATTACAATGTATCAGTGTGTTTGTGTTTTATACTGTTTGAATTTGCCGCCGGTTCCAACCCCCTGCGTCGCGCCGCTCGCAGGGAACGGAAGCCGGGGCACACAGAGGATCAGGTGGAAGATCCGGCCGCCGTACACAGCGGGAATACATAGCAGGATCCCGGGGACAAGGTAAGTAACCTCTTCCAGGATCCAGCGATGCGATCCCGAGTGTGGCTCGGGGTTACCGCTAATGGTACTGAAATCTCACCCCGAGCCACACTCAGGAATACCACCAGAGGGGTAAAAAACATAAATGTAATGGATTAGATGGGACTATAAAACCACAATGGAAAATAATACCCACATAAAGGTAGTCTTTAAGCGTAATAGAAATGCAATAATAAAGATAAAAACACATATAAGGCAAATGCAAAATGCCACAAAATGACTTATCATAGAATGCATATTCTATGAAGAATTGATCTTTTTCTTAAAAATTATTCATTGATGTGTACAAGCAATATGATAAAATAAAACACAAAAAATGAGTGGGTCATGCCTGGTTAGGGATGAGCCAAACACCCCCCGGTTCGGTTCACAGCAGAACTTGCGAAAAATTGCAAAAAATTTGTTTGAACACGCGAACACCGTTAAAGTCTATGGGACACGAACATGAATAATCAAAAGTGCTAATTTTAAAGGCTTATATGCAAGTTATTGTCATAAAAAGTGTTTGGGGACCCGGGTCCTGCCCCAGGGGACTTGTATCAATGCAAAATAAAGTTTTAAAAACGGCCGTTTTTTCGGGAGCAGTGATTTTAATAATGCTTAAAGTGAATCAATAAAAGTGTAATATTCCTTTAAATTTTGTACCTGGGGGGTGTCTATAGTATGCCTGTAAAGGGGCGCATGTTTCCCGTGTTTAGAATAGTCTGACAGCAAAATGACATTTCAAAGGAAAAAAAGTCATTTAAAACTACTTGCGGCTATTAGTGAATTTTTGGTCCGACAATACACATAAAAGTTCATTGATAAAAACGGCATTGGGAATTCCCCACAGGGGAACCCCAAACCAAAATAAAAAAATAAAAAAAAAATGCATGGGGGTCCCCCTAAATTCCACATCCTTCAGGTCTGGTATGGTTATTAAGGGGAACCCCGCGCCAAAATTAAAAAAAAATGGTGTGGGGGTCCCCCTAAATTCCCTACCAGGCGCTTCAGGTCTGGTATTGATATTAAGGAGAACCCCGCGCCAAAATTAAAAAAAAATGGTGTGGGGGTCCCCCTCAAAATCCATACCAGACCCTTCACCGTGTATATACTGTATATTTTAAAAAAATATGTTTTTTTCCCTCTCTTAGTAAGTGATCAGCCTCAGCTCAGGTTGGGAAGGAGAAAGAGCAATACCTTGATCTTCTCAGTGAATGGCTGTGCACGGGGGGCATGTCAGCAAAAGTATGACCATTGGAGGACAGGCAGGCTGTTCTTCTAGCGCACCCAGAAAACTGACCATGCTGGTAAGGATGTGCTTCTATGCCTAGGGTGGTCAGCATGAAATAGGAGAGTAGGGAGACTGGCAGGATCACCAGGTATTTCACACAAGGAAAGCAATACAAAGAGAACAGGAGACTTTAAAGCAGGGGTCTCCAAACTTTCTAAACAAAGGGCCACTCTACTGTGCTTCAGACTTTAGGGGGGGCCGGACTAGAGCCAGTGGGAGTAGAAAATATCATGGCATCCAGTGGGAGTAAACAATGCCCTATCTTTGGTGTCAGTGAGAGGAATAGTGCCCTTTTGTTGGTGTCAGTGGGAAGAATAATGGGCCCATTATTGGTGTCAGTGGGAAGAATGGTGGCCCATTGTTGGTGTCAGTGGGAGGAATAGTGGCCTATTTTTGGTGTCAGTGGGAAGAATAGTGGCCCATTGTTGGTGTCAGTGGGAGGAATAGTGGCTCATTGTTGGTGTCAGTGGGAAGAATAGTGGCCCATTGTTGGTGTCAGTGGGAAGAATAGTGGCCCATTGTTGGTGTCAGTGGTAAGAATAGTGGCCCATTGTTGGTGTCAGTGGGAGGAATAGTGGCCCATTGTTGGTGTCAGTGGAAAGAATCGTGGCCCATTGTTGGTGTCAGTGGGAAGAATAGTGGCCCATTGTTGGTGTCAGTGGGAGAAATAGTGGCCCATTGTTGGTGTCAGTGGGAAGAATAGTGGCCCATTGTTGGTGTCAGTGGGAGGAATAGTGGCCCATTGTTGATATAAATAAAAGGAATTATGTCTCATCAATGTTGTCAGTGGAAGGAACTGTGCCCTATTGTTGGTTTCAGTTGGAGGAGTGCCCTTTTGATGGTGTTATTGGGAAGAAAAGTGCCCCATTGTTAGTGTCAGCAACAGTAATTATGCCCCATTGTTGGTGTCATTGGATAGAATAGTGCCCTAAGGGCCGGATAAGGGCAAGTAAGGGGCCACATCCGGCCCCCAGGCCTTGGTTTGGAGACCGCTACTTTAAAGGAAACCTATATTGAGACATTAGTTAACCTGCCGCTTGACTCTCCTTTATTACTTCTTCCTGCCCCTTCCCAAGTGGGTGTTAGCCTTGGAAGGCAGAGACAACATCCTGAACTAAGCAGCCTCTGTACTAACTAGGGAGATCTGGGGTGATCTACAGCAGCCCCTGCGGGGGAGGGGGGAATCCCTCCAGTGGCACGCTGTCACCGCAGTCAGCACTTCCATACTCTCCCTTTCGAATTCCCTCTTTCCTCCTATCTGAACAGCCGGGCCGCAATTACGTCACTCCCACGCATGCACGTGGGCGTCATGATTGCGGCACAGAGCGCAGTGCCCATGTGCTGGTGACGTCACCAGCTGCTGCAACTGTGAATATCTCCTAAATTATTATTATTATTATTATTATTATTATTATTATTATTATACGAGATTTATATAGCGCCAACAGTTTACTCAGCGCTTTACAATGTATAAGGGGGACAACACAATTACAGTACAATACAAAAGGTACAGGAGGGCCCTGCTCGTAGAGCTTACATTCTAAAAGGGAGGGGGTGGTGGTACAAAAGGTAATAGCTGCAAAGAATGATTTGATGGGGGTGGCTCAGGGACAGTTATGTGGGTGTGGGATAGGCTTCCCTGAATAAATGAGTTTTCAAGGATCTCCTAAAGGTGGACAGGGTAGGGGCTGATCGGACATACTGGGGCAGGGAATTCCAGAGGATGGGAGAGGCTCTGGAGAAGTCCTGAAGGCGAGCATGGGAGGAGGTAACAAGGGAGCTAGAGAGCAGGAGGTCCTGGGAGGAGCGGAGGGGGCGATTTGGGTGATATCTGCAGATGAGGTTGGTGATGTAGATGGGGGCGATGTTGTGAATGGCCTTGTATGTTATGGTTAGCATTTTGAATTTTACACGGTGGGGTAGGGGAAGCCAGTGAAGGGATTGGCAGAGAGGAGCAGCAGTCACGGATCGATTAGTGAGGTGTATTAGTCTAGCAGCAGCATTCATAATAGACTGAAGGGGGGATAGCCTGCTTAAGGGTAGGCCATTAAGGAGAGAGTTGCAATAGTCGAGGCGGGAAATAATCAAAGAGTGAATAAGTTGTTTTGTAGTGTCATTAGTCAGAAAGGGTCGAATTTTGGAGATGTTGCGGAGGTTAAGGCGGCAGGATTTAGCCAGTGATTGGATATGGGGGCTGAAGGAGAGGTCAGAGTCAAGGATTACACCCAGGACTCTGGCATGTGTGGAGGGACCAATGGTTGTGTTGTTGATATTAATGGTGAAGTCACAGGAGGGGGACCGTGAAGGAGGAAATATAACAAGCTCAGTTTTAGAAAGATTAAGTTTGAGGAAGTGGTGTGACATCCATACCGATATGTCATTCAGCAAGTTTGAGATCCGTGAGGAGATAGTGGGGGTGAGTTGGGGAGTGGAGAGATAGATCTGTGTGTCATCGGCATAGAGATGGTATTGGAAGCCATGGGAGGTGATCAACTGGCCCAGGGAAGAGGTATAGAGTGAGAAAAGGAGAGGCCCAAGGACAGAGCCTTGGGGTACCCCAACAGAAAGAGGAAGGGGAGCGGAGGAGGTGGAGTTGTAAGTGACGCTGAAAGTGCGCTGAGATAGGTAGGAGGAGAACCAGGATAATGCAGAATCACGGAGGCCAAGGGAGTGTAATTTGCTGAGGAGCAGCAGGTGGTCAACTGTGTCAAAGGCAGCAGAGAGGTCTAAAAGTATGAGTATGGAGTAGTGGCCATTGGTTTTGGCAGTTATTAGGTCATTGGTGATTTTTAGTAGGGCAGTTTCAGTCGAATGTTGTAGGCGGAAGCCAGACTGTAGGGGGTCGAGAAGGTTGTTGTCCGTGAGGTAGCGACTCATTTGGTCATGAACAAGGCGTTCGATGAGCTTGGAGGCAAACGGGAGAAGGGAGATAGGTCTTAAGTTATTCTTAAGTTATTAAGTTATTCTTAAGTTATTGCACCTAAACGGTGCAAGGTTAGGAGTTAATCACTGTACATACAGGTAAGCTCTATTATAGGCTTACCTGTAGCTTCAAGTGAAAAGTGGAATTTATTCGCCATGCGTACACCTGACAGCCTCAAGCGTTTGGGCGGCGCCGCTGCCACTCGATCGCTCTCACACACCTCCAGTACTGGCGCCCCCCCGCCATGCTTACCAGGCTCCACTTGCCCATCGGCAGGCCCAAGACAGCCATGGCCGGTAGAGGGGAAGGAGAAGAGCGGATACACACCCACTCTCCTCCCCTTCTTGCAGTGACCTGGAAAGCGACGTCTCTGACGTCACTTCCGGGTCACGTTCTCGGTGTCCCCGGCTTGCTTTCCCGGTGTAGGATGTTTTTCAATGCGATCTGCATTGCAAAACATTCAGTGAGATACAGGAGAGAGAAGCAGGGTCTTTTAGACCCCGCATATCTCAAAGAAGAGAACCTGTCACCAAAAAATAATCACATAGGGGACTGTTTGTCCCCTATGTGATAAAAAAAAAGTTAAGTATATATAAAAAAAAAAATTATCTTTTTTGCAAAAAAATTAAGTTACAGCCAAGCCAATTAAATCCCCCCCCCAAAAAAAAATTTGAGGTCCCCACCCCCACATATACACACACACGAATGCAAACGCGTGCGTCGGAGTGCCTACACGTGAAAACGTTGATTACGATACACATGTTACATATCGCCGCGTACACCAGAGTGAGAGAAATAATTCTGGCACCGATCCTCGTCCATAACACTAAACTGGTACCTATAGGGGGCCTTTGAAGCATGGCCTATAGAAAATATAGGGTACTGAAGTTTGATGCCAAATTCAAGGTTTGGCATGTTGGGTATCTATTTACTCGGCGTAACCTCGTCTTTTATATTTTACCAAAAATTTGGGTAATTTATTGCATTTTTATACCAATATAATGCTGCGCTATCCAAATGCGAAATAATTTATCTTCCTCAGGGGGAATTCTCTACCTGTATTATGTTTGTTTTCTTTTTAAATTCATATTTTATTTATTTTTTTGTACCTAATTCTTTCTCCCCCTCTCAGTATTGCCGATCTCCTCCAGCCTTTTCAGCCACTTCCTGACTACATACACTCACTGCACACCATTCCTATAGACTGCCTTCCAGATAGTGACACCGGGAGACCATCACTGAGCAATGCATGTCAGCGCGGCCATATGTAGCCTCCACCAGAGGAGCATGTGGCAGGGTGACAACGCAGGAGAATGATTGGGAGACAGTTGTCCCCCTAGAACTGGAAGTGCCACAACAAGGAGACTTATAGCAGGATCATCCACGGGCTCTTGTCATAAAAGCTGCAGACAATTAGAAGGTGGATGTGGCTGAAATAACAAAAAAAAAAGGGAAGTAAAACAAAAAAAACTAGAGCCTATAAAGAGAGACAAAGTTTTCAATCAAGTCACATCAACAGATCATCTGTCTGAGACAAAACCATCCCAACACAGAGGTATCTATTATCTATCTATCTATCTATCTATCTATCTATCTATCTATCTATCTATCTATCTATCTATTTATAGAAAAGTGAGGGCAGAAAAAGACTGCGTAGTCTCGAGTGTGCCCATTTTTTTTGTATTGTTTTTTGTATTTCTTTCTATCTATCTATATTTTTTATATCTATCTATCTATCTATCTATCTATCAATTTATATTCTTTCTTTCTTTATCTATCTATC
>JBBDGP010004843.1:97500-146523 GCA_037952835.1 Lithobates septentrionalis | reverse complement strand
AAAGGAATAGGAGGGGTTGGGGAGAAGGTATGGTGGGGACGGGTTGAAAGAAAAGGGGGAAGGAAAGGGAGATAAGGGGGGGAAGGGTGGAGGGAGGGGAGGGGAAGGGGGGAGGATGTTGGAAGGGACAAGGGGGCCGAGGGGGATGAAAACAGGAGGGGAGGAGGAGGAAAAGGGGGGGAGCAAACAAAGATTTCCATAAAATTTCATTACATTTTAATCATTTTTTTGTAACATTATGCCACTTTAAGAGTTCAATGGACTTTACATGAAGGGTTACAGAAGCTTCTTTCACAAATACACAATCAATAAAATACTTCTAATACTCCCCCCCAAAAAACTCTAAAATGTCATAATTTCAAAAAGTACTTTGTAGAGAAAAGACTGGCGGTGGAATTGGTAATTTTTCCGGCTGAATTGTTTACACTGAACTGACTCTTCTCATCCATCGTACATTCCTATAATGTAAGGCTGTGGGCAGCACAGAAGTGATTACCACTTTCGCCTGGAGTTGCACGTTCTCCCTGACTGCGCCTGCGTGGGTTTCCTCCCACACTTCAAAAAAGACATGCTGGCAGGTTAATTGGCTCCCGTCTAAATAGGCTCTACTATGTGTATGTATGAATATGGGATTAGGGACCTTAGATTGTAAGCTTCTTGAGGGTAGGGACTGATGTGAATGTACAATGTATATGTAGAGCGCTGCGTAAATTGATGGGGCTATAAAAGTACCTCAGATAAATAATAATAAATAACTTATGAGCTAAAGGGGCCTCAAATGCAGCCCCCGACAAGGGCCACACATAATGTTCAGTATAGGGTTGTCCCGATACCGATACTAGTATCGGTATCGGCACCGATACCGAGCATTTACCCAAGTACTTGTACTCGGGCAAATGCTCCCGATGCTTCCGCCGATACTATGACAGTCAGCGGTGATCGGCGTGTGGGGGAGTTACAAGCTTCTCCCCCGCGGCTTTCAGTGACATACAGCGGTGATCGGTGCTTGTAACTTCCCCACCGATCACCGCTGACTGTCACTGCATCCTCCTTCCATGCCCCCTCTGTTCCTCTGTCCCCCTCTCCTCTGTCTCCCTCCGTTCCGTTCCTCTGTCCCCCTCTCCTCTGTCTCCCTCTCCTCTGTCCCCCTCTCCTCTGTCTCCCTCCGTTCCGTTCCTCTGTCCCCCTCCGTTCCGTTCCTCTGTCTCCCTCCGTTCCGCTCCTCCGTCCCCCTCTCCTTCTCTGTCCCCTCCGTTCCGTTCCTCCGTTCCTCTGCCTCTCCGCTGTCCCCTCCGTTCCGTTCCTCCGTCCCCCTCTCCTTCTCTGTCCCCCTCCCGTTCCGTTCCTCCGTTCCTCTGCTCTCCGCTGTCCCCTCCGTTCCGTTCCTCCGTCCCCCTCTCCTTCTCTGTCCCCCTCCGTTCCGTTCCTCCGTTCCTCTGCCTCTCCGCTGTCCCCTCCGGTCCGCCGTCCCCCTCCTCCTTCCTTTGTGAATGGACAGAGTCAGGTGACTCTGTCCATTCATATAACTGATACATTGTAATCTCCTGTGATTACAATGTGTCAGTTTATGAATGAGAGGAGCCGCTGTGTTCTCTCCATTCATTCTCAGTGCAGCTGACGCTGCAGAGAAAGGGACTGGGGAATCTCTATCCTCAGTCTATTTCTCTGTCTCAAGGGGGAGATATCAGAGGTCTGTTAAGACCCCTGATATCTCACCAAAGCCCCCCAACAGGGCTGATTTAAAAAAAAAAAAAAAAATATTGCAAAAATGAATAAAAAAAATTATTATTTGTAAAAAATAAAATTGTTAATTAAAAAAAAACACACAGACACCGTTCACACACCCCCCCCCCCCCCCCCCCCCCCGAAAAAAAAGAAAGCATTTGTTAAAAAAAAAAAAACTGTCACGTGACATAAAAAAAAAAGTATCGGTAATCGGTATCGGCGAGTACTTGAAAAAAAGTATCGGTACTTGTACTCGGTCCTAAAAAAGTGGTATCGGGACAACCCTAGTTCAGTATATGTTAATGTTTGAAAGGACTTTCAGAAACTGCAGCCCTGATAGAGGAAATGAGGGTCAGAAAGTGAGGACAGGATACATTGTTGGCCAGTGGAGACTGGTGCTCAAAATTTTTGGCGGTGCAAACAAACTGAAAAATACTGAACCCCCCCCCCCCCCATCAATTGCAGCCTCACTGTGCCCATCATATGCCAGCCACTTGTGCCCATCAATGTAGCCACTTGTGCCCTTTAAATGCAGCCACTTGTGCCCATCATATGCAGCCACTTGTGCCCGTCAATGCAGCCACTTGTGCCCATCAAATGCAGGATCGTCTAATGCTTTGGCCAATCGGGAGACAGGTCTTACTGACCTGCCTGCTGATTGGCAGGGAGGAACGTTAGTGTGAAAATAGCGAAAATTCATTCGCTAAGCCACACAATAGGGTGGGATCGGGACGCAGTGCCCTGCAAACCCACCCTATTTTGAAGCCTATTAGAGCCTCTGGCTCTAATCACGTGCTTCAAAATACATCCCCCCCCCCCGCCTATCCCCGGCATAGTATTTCATGTGTCCGGCGTTCTGAAAGGGGCCGGGCACATGAATAGAAAGAGCGGCAGAGCGGAGGTGTCGGGGGGGGCGGCGCCCGTGCGTCCACAATGCACGGGCCGACACTGTTGTTGGCTGGGGATATGCTGCAGAAGATGTCATAGAACTGGAAAGATGTTACATGGGAGTAGTAGAGATCAATGCTATACCAGGGTGGCCAGTCCATTAGGTGCCACCCCCCCCCTATCTATCGCCCCCCCATCCATGCGCCCGGCCCCTTGCAGGATGCAATTAAATGCAGGATGCTATTAAAATTTGCTAATGTAACACTGATCCTCCTCCTGGCCAATCAGGAAGTGGATTTTCGGACCCGTCACCGGATTGACTGAAAGGACAGGTGATTCTATTGGATACCTAGGAGGAGGGGAGAAGCCGCCGTGATGGGGGGGAGGACACGGAGCCACTGCCTGCTGCCCGTCACTCACTACCTGCTAGATGGGGTAGTACCGGACCGACCGGTCAATGAGGGGGGTGGTGCAGGGGGCAAACAACCACCCCTTCCCCCCAAAAAGAAACACCAGCCACCACTGGCTATTACCCTAAATGTTCCCACTACGGACTGCTGAGGGCCGCACATCATATACCAAAGGGCCACAGGTTGGGCACCAAGGATGGAAGGTAAACTCACTTTCACCTTTATATGTCCGCACACATTGTGTGGTCTACAATTTGAAGAACCCACATTGTTAGAAATGTATGTAGCGCCCACCACTTTTAGGTGGGTGCTATTAGTTAGGATAAGTGATGGGTAAATTGCCAGTGCTTTACCCTGTTTGTTTAGCCTGGTTGGTTAATTTGGTTGGGAGATTTGACAGAGTAGAAGAGGGGGGTGTGACCACCTGCATTCAATCCTGAGAGATACCACTTCTGTCCAGTGAAAAGTTCTGGAAAGAAGGTGGGCTGGAGACAAGGGTACAGCAGTTTGTATGCACAGCCTTGGACCAATCATTAATTTGACTAGGCAGGGCGGGACACACATATAAACTGGGGTTCACATGCTCCTGGGAGGTTGGAGATGGGAAGCTTGGACAGAGGAGGAAGAAAGATGTAATCTTCAAGGTGCAGGCTTGAAGGCCTGGAGGAGCGGGGGGCCTCCAGTGCTGGATAGCAAGAACTAAACCCGAAGGCCTGAGGGTTCAGAGACCTCAGTGCTGGATGGTTCAACAAACACTAAATCCACTAAAAGAAACTCCGGGAGAAATGGACCAGACATCACGGCTGGGATGATTCGAGCCATGCGGAGCGGGAAGTAGCTGCTAACAAGATGGAGTAGACCGGTGTGTTATCTGGACTTTCCTGAACTGACATGGGAGGACTGCAGGAGTCAAGATAGGCAGGTGAGGCCTGGGGCTACCAGCATCCACATACCAATATGCTTTTCAGAGGAGCATCAGTCAGTTCACTGAGGAAAGGGACTTAGCTACTCTAATGCCCCGTACACACGGTCGGATTTTCCCGACGGAAAATGTGTGATAGGACCTTGTTGTCGGAAATTCCGACCGTGTGTGGGCTCCATCACATATTTTCCATCGGATTTTCCGACACACAAAGTTTGAGAGCAGATATAAAATTTTCCGACAACAAAATCCGTTGTCGGAAATTCCGATAGTGTGTACACAAATCCGACGGACAAAGTGCCACGCATGCTCAGAATAAATAAAGAGATGAAAGCTATTGGCCACTGCCCCGTTTATAGTCCCGACGTACGTGTTTTACGTCACCGCGTTTAGAACGATTGGATTTTCCGACAACTTTGTGTGACCGTGTGTATGCAAGACAGGTTTGAGCCAACATCCGTCGGAAAAAATCCATGGGATTTTGTTCTCGAATGTCCGATCAAAGTCCGAACATGTGTACGGGGCATAAGGAACCAGAGTCTAATGCCGCGTACACACGAGCGGACTTTCCGGCATACTTGGTCCGGCGGACCAGAGTCTGCCGGACAATCCGACCATGTGTAGGCTCCGCAGACTTTTCTGGCGGACTTTTTCCCAAAAGCCCGCCGGACTAGATTTGAAACATGGTTTAAATCTTTCCATCAGACTCAGTTTCTGGCGGAAAGTCTGCTCGTCTGTGTGCTGGTCCGACGGAAAGCCCGCTCGTCTGTATGCTGGTCCAAGGGACCAGATACGACGCAAGGGCAGGGTATTGCATTTCGCGCTCGCTGCAATAGGAAAAACAAATTTTCCTATTGCGGTGAGCGTGGGGCATACCAGGCCCTTAGGTCTGGTATGGATTATAAAGGGAAGCCCCTACGCCGAAAAAACGGCGTGGGGTCCCCCCTAAAATCCATACCAGACCCCGATCCGAGCACGCAGCCAGGCCGGTCAGGAAAGGGGGGTGGGGACGAGCGAGCGCCCCCCCCTCCTGAACCCGTACCAGGCCGCATGCCCTCAACATGGGGGGTGGGTGCTTTGGGGGAGGGGCGCCCTGTGGGGCCCCCACCCCAAAGCACCTTGTCCCCATGTTGATGAGGACAAGGGCCTCTTCTCGACAACCCTGGCCGTTGGTTGTCGGGTCTGCGGGCGGGGGGGCTTATCGGAATCCGGGAGCCCCCTATAATAAGAGGGCCCCCAGATCCCGGCCCCCCCACCCTATGTGAATGAGTATGGGGTACATGGTACCCCTACCCATTCACCTAGGGAAAAAGTGTCAATAATAAAAGACACTACACAGGTTTTTAAAATAATTTATTAAACAGCTCCGGGCGGGGGTCATCCTCCGGCTTTGGGGGGTCTTCTTCCTGGTTCGGGGGTCCCCTCGGTTCCTCTTCTCCCGGCATCCGGTTGGTTCTTCTCCGCTCTCTGGCGGCCTCTTCTCCCGGTGTTCCAGTTCTTTGGCCGGCTCCTCCGCTGTCTTCAGGCAGCTCTCTTGCCAGCGGAGGTCCGGACTTCTGGGCTTCTTGTCTTCTTCCCTCTTCTCTTCTCCAGATGTTGACACGATGCTCTCTCCGGCTGGACTGCTCTCTGAGGGCTCCGTTGTGACTTATATAGGCGGAGACCCCACCCCCTTATGATATCACAGTCCCTGGGCATGCTGGGACTGTGACGTTTTAGGGGGCGTGGTCACTGGGTGATGTTGACCACGCCCCCTAAAACGTCACAGTCCCAGCATGTCCAGTGACTGTGACATCATAAGGGGGCGGGGTCTCTGCCTATATAAGTCACAATGGAGCCCTCAGAGAGCAGTCCAGCCGGAGAGAGCGTTGTGTCAACATCTGGAGAAGAGAAGAGGGAAGAAGCCAAGAAGCCCAGAAGCCCAGAAGTCCGGACCTCCGCATATTTATTGGGTGTATAGATAATTAATATTTAGGTTATTATATAATGATGATGTAAGTACTCTTCCGCAGCAACCCAATTCTTCCAGAGAGATGCACTTTATTGACTTCCAACACAGAACAAAGTCCAAAGTCCACAGATGACAAAAAGATCCGACAGAGTATATAATTCAGAAACCCATATTCCTAGGCCTGTGTGTTCCCAGCCATGCACAGACAAGCCTCTCCCCATACACAGACAAGCCTCACTCACCCCAAACTATAGACTGAATGCCGTGTTATATTCACTAAATATTGAATGGCTGAGCAATTTGATTGGCCTTTCAATTCAGGAATTTGATTAGCTTTAGTCTTTCAAACAGACAACAACCTCCAGCCGTGAACAGCCGTGAACCACCACAATTTGCACTCCCGCATATCAACATCAACAAGTCCTCTTTAGATATATGTAATTAGATTAGATTAACATACCACCTGAATACCCTTTGAAATGTTCAAATAGACTTGCATATGATTAACACATCAAAGAGTCTTCAGCTTTTCCCTTGCTATGTTAAAATTCAGTTGGACAATGCAACTGAATTTCTGGTCAGCATGGCACTCCAATACAATATTATACATAAATTGGCCAACATATTACAACATATACCCCCACTTGGGTCGGTTCTAACTACTAGAACTGACCCATAAATCAAACAACAAAAAATATCATTATGATTTAAGGTACTGGATGCTTTACAATGGCTCATATAAAATATGAAGTTGAAACTGGTTACATCTCTCTTCGCCAGCCTCTAAAATATCCCCATGAAACAGTTATTAGATAATATAACTTTTAGACCATGACTGGAAAAGGATTTGGTAAACGTCAGTGGCCCATACAGAGGTTAGGCCTTATTATATCACATCAAGATCTTGAATATTGCGCAAAGACGAGCTGATGTCACAGTCCATTCTTCGGTCTGACTTCATCACATCTCTCACCATCTCACTGAAAGTAAACTTGGTATGCTCTGGGAACTCCAATCCACAAGTCCAGGATTCTCTCATCTCCAGGCTCAAGCTTTTCATTTTTAAAGATGCTTTTACGCAAACACTCTACTTTCATCTTTATAGTAAGAAGAACTATCAATGTACCAGCACTCACTTTCAAGGTCAAAAGGTTTGGATATGGCAGTAAAAACTGTGCTTCAAACTATTTTCTTGCACTTGACATTCATGAGTCCATCTTGCAAGCATTTTACAATTCACATCTGCTTCTTTCCATTTCCTATTTGAACAATGATGACTGGGATGTGTACCTGTCAAGTATCAGAATTTGTTGATTGCCAGCCACAATTTGCTTTTGTAATTTGCTGTAGGCCGACCCCTCATTGTCTTCAATAGAGCAGTTACTTGGATCATTTAGTCCATAATTACACTTGAATGGTATACCAACATATACATATACCCCCACACAATGGTTCAGATAGAGTCATCAGTGTTTATCAGATCTTCTATCCAGACAAAGCGGCAGTGGAAATTCTTGCCAGTATCTTCACCATGAAAGGTAGAAAGGTCTTTTCCATCCATATATGTCATAGCCTTTAGCATATTATAAACAACTGAATCAACAAAGTTTCAAATCATGACTAGAGTGATGAATTTCACTCACCCCTCTTAAAAATTTATGAAAACCACCCAACATACTAAAATTTATGCTATGCCAAGCCATTGTGCAGCATCTCACCTTAGATGTCAAATATATTGATCAATATGCATTATGTAATATGTACAGATGTTACGAAAATTATTTTAGGTTAAAATGCTTCTCTTTGGTTTTAAGATAAAGTTCAAAAAATAAAACATAAAGAAAAAATAAAAAAATGAAAAGCAAAATATATCAGGAAAAGGGAGAAAAATTAAAAATTAGGGCGTTGAAGAAAAAAGAAAAAAAGGTCCATTGCTTGATGAATTTCGAGAGTCCATGAATACTTTATAATTCCATGTAGTCTATTCGGCATTTCTTCCACAATTCTCCCACACTAGCCAGCAATTTCATACTGTGCTTCTGCTATTCACCATCATTTAAATGTCAATATCTGAAAGACAAAAAACTCTCCAACAAAACTAATTAGCAAGGTCCTTAAACATTGTTTGAAGTTAAAACAAAACACTATTTACACATATACAGTTTGAAGCTAATTCACCCCCACTGCTAGAGAAGTGTCATCTGCATTCAAAAACAGATCTGGAGAATGTACATCTTCTGCATTTATGACACCATGTACCCCCTTCAACTGCTGTAATAATTTATCACGTTCCCCTCTCATCTTGTCATACTCAATTTTCAGGTGGTCATATTCCTGTTTTAACTGAGAAAACGGTATCCAAGTCTTGGACCTTTTCTTATTATTATTTTGGTCAGCTCTGTTCATATTAATATCACCTATGTATGACCCGGTTTGTCCTCTCTGGGTGTTATCATAGGATGTTATCTTCTGATCTTTATGCTCAGTATTTGTCCTAAACAATGTGGCTAAATCAATTTTGACAGCCTGCTCATTTGACTTTCTCCATAAATGGTCTGCTCTCAACAATATGTCTTTTAAATCATGAGGATTTGGGGTAACTAATAAAATATTTTGTTTGATATCTTCATGCAATGCATCTAGAAACATACTCATATGTATCGAGCCACCACGCTCAAATGCAAGATTATTACCGACCAATAATTCCATAATAGTTGCTATCCTGTGTGACAATTCATAGGGAGATTCATTTTGCATCTGTTGGATCTTCCCATGAATGGTAACATCAGAACGTACACCATACAAAACACATAATAATTCCAGTAATATGTCCCTTGTCCTCAGAGGCTGAATACAGATCTGTTTAATTCTCATCCACAGACCACTTCCTACAGAATGTTGCAAAACTCTTTCTAAGTCAGATGGGTTGAGATTGTACATATCTCTGACTTGCTGCACGTCACAAAACCATTTTAAAAATCTGTTTAAATCATGGTATGGAACCATTCCTATTTCTTTAAGAATTGCGTCTAATAATTTTGGTTTCAATGGCTTCATTACAAGCTGAACTTCACCTGTATTATTATTATTGTTATAAACTGTGGTAGTCACAGTGGGGGCAGCTGGTAATGAATTATCAGATTTAATATGAGGTTCTGTTTGCTGCAGATTGCTGAATCCAAGATTTGATGCATATCTGCATTCCTGAGATCTCTTCTCTAATTCCATAATTAAGTGTTCTTGCATAGCAAGACCACCTAGAAAAGGTACAATTTCTGGGGAAATTGTGAAAAGTGTTCTTGCCTCTACAACTGGAGTGGGCGGAGTAACTGGGTGGAGTGGCTTGAGTAACTGTGAAAAGTGTTAAAAAGCTTAATATTTTAAAAAGAATAAATAGTAGTAAAAAAGTTGAAGTCTCATCATTAGCTGAAAGAGCTGAACATTTTTTTCAAAAATTATGATTTTTTTTCAAAAATTATGATTTTTTTTTTCAAAAATGATTTTTTTTTTTTCAAAAATATTTTTTTTTTCAAAAATATTTTTTTTTTCAAAAATGATTTTATTTTTATTTTTTTCAAAAGTTATTATTTTTTTTTTCAAAAATTTTTTTTTTTTTTTTCAAAAATTATTATTTTTTTTTTCAAAAATATATATTTTTTTACATGGCAACCACGGCATGGTTAAAAAGCTTAATATTTTAAAAAGTATAAATAGTAGTAAAAAAGTTGAAGTCTCATCATTAGCTCAAAGAGCACAAACATTTTTTTTTCAAAAATGATTTTTTTTTTCAAAAATGATTTTTTTTTTCAAAAGTGATTTTTTTTTCAAAAATATTTTTTTTTTCAAAAATATTTTTTTTTTTTCAAAAATATATATATTTTTTTCAAAATTTTTTTTTCAAAAATGAATTTGTTTTTTTTTTTAAAAAATGAATTTTTTTTTTAAAAAATGATTTTTTTTTTTTTCAAAAATATTTTTTTTTTCAAAAATGAATTTTTTTTTCAAAAATATTTTTTTTTTCAAATTTTTTTTTTCAAAAATGAATTTGTTTTTTTTTTCAAAAATATTTTTTTTTTCAAAAATGAATTTGTTTTTTTTTCAAAAATGATTTTTTTTTTTCAAAAATATTTTTTTTTTCAAAAATGATTTTTTTTTTTTCAAAAATATTTTTTTTTCAAAATTTTTTTTTTCAAAAATGAATTTGTTTTTTTTTTCAAAAATATTTTTTTTTTCAAAAATGAATTTGTTTTTTTTTCAAAAATGATTTTTTTTTTTTCAAAAATATATTTTTTTTTACATGGGGCGGTCATAATGCTTTGGCTGATCATGGGGTGGTCACAATGTTTTGGCTGATCATGGGGTTGTCAGCTTTTGTCACCTCCCACTCTAGTTTTGAACATTTCGCCATTCATTCCTAGGGGACCAATTTCGCCGCAAAAACGTCATTTCGTGGACCATTCGGCGAAACATTCCACAAAGTAATAACACACTAATCGGGAACAATCCGCTCGTTTCGGTATATTACTTGTCACTGTAGTGTAAAAACTGTGGGAGGAGTCTACAAGCATTATCAAGTCTAGCAGATGAAGTCACATGCATTTGGGGTGTCTCAGCATCTTGTGTTTACAACCACTGTTTCCTAGCAACGCTCATGCCCTGTTTATGCTTCCCAAATACTACTTCATCAAAACTGCCCCATCAGAATTACCCCATCAAAACTGCCCCATCATATTCCTCTATTATAAATCAGTACATGGTGTGTCTGTCCCCTCCCCCGGGCTCTGTAATCAGCTGAGATGCTCCAGCCACCTTCCCCCCTGTGTATAACAGAAGCTTTGGTAACCATGGCAACAAAACAAACACTAACAGTACACTCTGATTAATGGCTAAAATTTCCTGAAATGACCTCTAAACAAATGGCCGTATTTTAAAAACTATACATCCTACAGTGAAGATCTTTATATTGTGAGAATCACAAGACCCAGACCTAGATTTTGATACATAGTATGTCTCTGAAATATTAAAATTGAAGGCACGGTCGCAGTTTAGAAACTGCCCTTCAAATTTGAAGGGGCTAGAGTGTAGTTTCAATGAATGTCAATGGACGGCGTGAGTTGCAAACAAATGGTCATATTGTGAAAACTATCAGGACTATGGCTTAGCCGTGGACATGTTTAGTGGCAGCAGGGATAGCTGAACGTTTTGATATAAGATTTGTGTAGGTGTGCTTGAAAATGAGGGAGTGGCGGCAGTTTAGAAATCATGTTCTGATTTTCCAGCTTTTGTCATCTCCCACTCTAGTTTCCCCATTCATTCCTATGGGACCAATTTCGCCGCAAAAATGACGATATTTCGTGAACCATTCGGCGAAACGTTCCACAAAGTAATAGCACACCATTCGGGAACAATCCGCACGTTTCGGTATATTACTTGTCTATGTAGTGTAAAAACTGTGGGAGGAGTTAGGGTGGTAAATTTGGCTATAATAATAAGAATAATATATATGTGAGATAACAGTAAGTGGTCTTGCTATGCAAGAACACTTAATTACTGTTATCTCACATATATATTATTAAGTGTTCTTGCATAGCAAGACCACTTACTGTTATCTCACATATATATTATTAAGTGTTCTTGCATAGCAAGACCACTTACTGTTATCTCACATATATATTATTATTATTAAGTGTTCTTGCATAGCAAGACCACTTACTGTTATCTCACATATATATTATTCTTATTATTATAGCCAAATTTACCACCCTAACTCCTCCCACAGTTTTTACACTACATAGACAAGTAATATACCGAAACGTGCGGATTGTTCCCGAATGGTGTGCTATTACTTTGTGGAACGTTTCGCCGAATGGTTCACGAAATATCGTCGTTTTTGCGGCAAAATTGGTCCCATAGGAATGAATGGGGAAACTAGAGTGGGAGATGACAAAAGCTGGAAAATCAGAACATGATTTCTAAACTGCCGCCACTCCCTCATTTTCAAGCCCACCTACACAAATCTTATATCAAAGCGTTCAGCTATCCCTGCTGCCACTAAACATGTCCACGGCTAAGCCATAGTCCTGATAGTTTTTACAATATGACCATTTGTTTGCAACTCACGCCGTCCATTGACATTCATTGAAACTACACTCTAGCCCCCTCCAAATTTGAAGGGCAATTTCTAAACTGCGACTGTGCCTTCATTTTTAATATTTCAGAGACATACTATACATCAAAATCTAGGTCTGGGTCTTGTGATTCTCACAATATAAAGATCTTCGCTGTAGGATGTATAGTTTTTAAAATACGGCCATATGTTTAGAGGTCATTTCAGGAAATTTTAGCCATTAATCAGAGTGTACTGTTAGTGTTTGTTTTGTTGCCATGGTTACCAAAGCTTCTGTTATACACAGGGGGGAAGGTGGCTGGAGCATCTCAGCTGATTACAGAGCCCGGGGGAGGGGACAGACACACCATGTACTGATTTATAATAGAGGAATATGATGGGGCAGTTTTGATGGGGTAATTCTGATGGGGCAGTTTTGATGAAGCAGTATTTGGGAAGCATAAACAGGGCATGAGCGTTGCTAGGAAACAGTGGTTGTAAACACAAGATGCTGAGACACCCCAAATGCATGTGACTTCATCTGCTAGACTTGATAATGCTTGTAGACTCCTCCCACAGTTTTCACACTACAGAGACAAATAATATACCGAAACGAGCTGATTGTTCCCGATTGGTGTGTTATTACTTTGTGGAATGTTTTGCCGAATGGTCCACGAAATGACGTTTTTGCGGCGAAATTGGTCCCATAGGAATGAATGGCGAAATGTTCAAAACTAGAGTGGGAAGTGACAAAAGCTGACAACCCCATGATCAGCCAAAACATTATGACCACCCCATGATCAGCCAAAACATTATGACCGCCCCATGTAAAAAAAAAAATATTTTTGAAAAAAAAAAAAAATTTTGAAAAAAGTAAAAAAATAATTTTTGAAAAAAAAAAAATTTTGAAAAAAAAAATATTTTTGAAAAAAAAAAATTATTTTTGAAAAAAAAAAATATTTTTGAAAAAAAATTTCTTTTAAAAAAAAAAATTATTTTTGAAAAAAAAAATTATTTTTGAAAAAAAAATTACTTTAAAAAAAATAATAATTTCGAAAAAAAAATTATTTTTGAAATAAAAAAATTCATTTTTGAAAAAAAAAATTACCTTTGAAAAAAAAAATTACTTTTGAAAAAAAAAATCATTTTTGAAGAAAAAAAAAATCATTTTTGATTAAAAAAAAATCATTTTTGAAAAAAAAAATTACTTTTGAAAAAAATGTTCAGCTCTTTCAGCGAATGATGGAACTTTTTTTACTACTATTTATACTTTTTAAAATATTAAGCTTTTTAACACTTTTCACAGTTACTCAAGCCACTCCACCCCACCCAGTTACTCCGCCCACTCCAGTTGTAGAGGCAAGAACACTTTCACAATTTCCCCAGAAATTGTACCTTTTCTAGTTAAGTGTTCTTGCATAGCAAGACCACTTACTGTTATCTCACATATATATTATTCTTATTATTATAGCCAAATTTACCACCCTAACTCCTCCCACAGTTTTTACACTACATAGACAAGTAATATACCGAAACGTGCGGATTGTTCCCGAATGGTGTGCTATTACTTTGTGGAACGTTTCGCCGAATGGTTCACGAAATATCGTCGTTTTTGCGGCGAAATTGGTCCCATAGGAATGAATGGGGAAACTAGAGTGGGAGATGACAAAAGCTGGAAAATCAGAACATGATTTCTAAACTGCCGCCACTCCCTCATTTTCAAGCCCACCTACACAAATCTTATATCAAAACGTTCAGCTATCCCTGCTGCCACTAAACATGTCCACGGCTAAGCCATAGTCCTGATAGTTTTCACAATATGACCATTTGTTTGCAACTCACGCCGTCCATTGACATTCATTGAAACTACACTCTAGCCCCCTCCAAATTTGAAGGGCAATTTCTAAACTGCGACTGTGCCTTCATTTTTAATATTTCAGAGACATACTATACATCAAAATCTAGGTCTGGGTCTTGTGATTCTCACAATATAAAGATCTTCGCTGTAGGATGTATAGTTTTTAAAATACGGCCATTTGTTTAGAGGTCATTTCAGGAAATTTTAGCCATTAATCAGAGTGTACTGTTAGTGTTTGTTTTGTTGCCATGGTTACCAAAGCTTCTGTTATACACAGGGGGGGAAGGTGGCTGGAGCATCTCAGCTGATTACAGAGCCCGGGGGAGGGGACAGACACACCATGTACTGATTTATAATAGAGGAATATGATGGGGCAGTTTTGATGGGGTAATTCTGATGGGGCAGTTTTGATGAAGCAGTATTTGGGAAGCATAAACAGGGCATGAGCGTTGCTAGGAAACAGTGGTTGTAAACACAAGATGCTGAGACACTCCAAATGCATGTGACTTCATCTGCTAGACTTGATAATGCTTGTAGACTCCTCCCACAGTTTTCACACTACAGAGACAAATAATATACCGAAACGAGCGGATTGTTCCCGATTGGTGTGTTATTATTTTGTGGAATGTTTTGCCGACTGGTCCACGAAATGACGTTTTTGCGGCGAAATTGGTCCCATAGGAATGAATGGCGAAATGTTCAAAACTAGAGTGGGAAGTGACAAAAGCTGACAACCCCATGATCAGCCAAAACATTATGACCACCCCATGATCAGCCAAAACATTATGACCGCCCCATGTAAAAAAAAAATATTTTTGAAAAAAAAAAAAATTTTTGAAAAAAGTAAAAAAATAATTTTTGAAAAAAAAAAAAATATTTTTGAAAAAAAAAAAATATTTTTGAAAAAAAAATTTCTTTTAAAAAAAAAATTATTTTTGAAAAAAAAATATATTTGAAAAAAAAAAATATTTTTGAAAAAAAAAATTATTTTTGAAATAAAAAAATTCTTTTTTGAAAAAAAAAATTACCTTTGAAAAAAAAAATTACTTTTGAAAAAAAAAATCATTTTTGAAGAAAAAAAAATCATTTTTGATTAAAAAAAATTCATTTTTGAAAAAAAAAATTACTTTTGAAAAAAATGTTCAGCTCTTTCAGCGAATGATGGAACTTTTTTACTACTATTTATACTTTTTAAAATATTAAGCTTTTTAACACTTTTCACAGTTACTCAAGCCACTCCACCCCACCCAGTTACTCCGCCCACTCCAGTTGTAGAGGCAAGAACACTTTCACAATTTCCCCAGAAATTGTACCTTTTCTAGTTAAGTGTTCTTGCATAGCAAGACCACTTACTGTTATCTCACATATATATTATTATTCTTATTCTTATTATAGCCAAATTTACCACCCTAACTCCTCCCACAGTTTTTACACTACATAGACAAGTAATATACCGAAACGTGCGGATTGTTCCCGAATGGTGTGCTATTATTTTGTGGAACATTTCACCGAATGGTTCACGAAATATCGTCATTTTTGCGGCGAAATTGGTCCCATAGGAATGAATGGGGAAACTAGAGTGGGAGATGACAAAAGCTGGAAAATCAGAACATGATTTCTAAACTGCTGCCACTCCCTCATTTTCAAGCCCACCTACACAAATCTTATATCAAAACGTTCAGCTATCCCTGCTGCCACTAAACATGTCCACGGCTAAGCCATAGTCCTGATAGTTTTCACAATATGACCATTTGTTTGCAACTCACGCCGTCCATTGACATTCATTGAAACTACACTCTAGCCCCCTCCAAATTTGAAGGGCAATTTCTAAACTGCGACTGTGCCTTCATTTTTAATATTTCAGAGACATACTATACATCAAAATCTAGGTCTGGGTCTTGTGATTCTCACAATATAAAGATCTTCGCTGTAGGATGTATAGTTTTTAAAATACGGCCATTTGTTTAGAGGTCATTTCAGGAAATTTTAGCCATTAATCAGAGTGCACTGTTAGTGTTTGTTTTGTTGCCATGGTTACCAAAGCTTCTGTTATACACAGAGGGGAAGGTGGCTGGAGCATCTCAGCTGATTACAGAGCCCGGTGGAGGGGACAGACACACCATGTACTGATTTATAATAGAGGAATATGATGGGGCAGTTTTGATGGGGTAATTCTGATGGGGCAGTTTTGATGAAGTAGTATTTGGGAAGCATAAACAGGGCATGAGCGTTGCTAGGAAACAGTGGTTGTAAACACAAGATGCTGAGACACTCCAAATGCATGTGACTTCATCTGCTAGACTTGATAATGCTTGTAGACTCCTCCCACAGTTTTCACACTACAGAGACAAATAATATACCGAAACGAGCGGATTGTTCCCGATTGGTGTGTTATTACCTTGTGGAATGTTTTGCCGAATGGTCCACGAAATGACGTTTTTACGGCGAAATTGGTCCCATAGGAATGAATGGCGAAATGTTCAAAACTAGAGTGGGAAGTGACAAAAGCTGACAAACCCATGATCAGCCAAAACATTATGACCACCCCATGATCAGCCAAAACATTATGACCGCCCCAAGTAAAAAAAAAAATATTTTTGAAAAAAAAAAAAAAATTTTTTAAAAAGTAAAAAAATAATTTTTGAAAAAAAAAATCATTTTTGAAAAAAAAAATATTTTTGAAAAAAAAAAAATTATTTTTGAAAAAAAAAAATATTTTTGAAAAAAAAATTTTTTTAAAAAAAAATTATTTTTGAAAAAAAAATATATTTGAAAAAAAAAATATTTTTGAAAAAAAAAATTATTTTTGAAAAAAAAATTACTTTAAAAAAAATAATAATTTCGAAAAAAAAATTCATTTTTGAAAAAAAAAATTACCTTTGAAAAAAAAAATTACTTTTGAAAAAAAAAATCATTTTTGAAGAAAAAAAAATCATTTTTGATTAAAAAAAATTCATTTTTTGAAAAAAAAAATTACTTTTGAAAAAAATGTTCAGCTCTCTCAGCTAATGATGGAACTTTTTTACTACTATTTATACTTTTTAAAATATTAAGCTTTTTAACACTTTTCACAGTTACTCAAGCCACTCCACCCCACCCAGTTACTCCGCCCACTCCAGTTGTAGAGGCAAGAACACTTTCACAATTTCCCCAGAAATTGTACCTTTTCTAGTTAAGTGTTCTTGCATAGCAAGACCACTTACTGTTATCTCACATATATATTATTATTCTTATTCTTATTATAGCCAAATTTACCACCCTAACTCCTCCCACAGTTTTTACACTACATAGACAAGTAATATACCGAAACGTGCGGATTGTTCCCGAATGGTGTGCTATTATTTTGTGGAACATTTCGCCGAATGGTTCACGAAATATCGTCATTTTTGCGGCGAAATTGGTCCCATAGGAATGAATGGGGAAACTAGAGTGGGAGATGACAAAAGCTGGAAAATCAGAACATGATTTCTAAACTGCTGCCACTCCCTCATTTTCAAGCCCACCTACACAAATCTTATATCAAAACGTTCAGCTATCCCTGCTGCCACTAAACATGTCCACGGCTAAGCCATAGTCCTGATAGTTTTCACAATATGACCATTTGTTTGCAACTCACGCCGTCCATTGACATTCATTGAAACTACACTCTAGCCCCCTCCAAATTTGAAGGGCAATTTCTAAACTGCGACTGTGCCTTCATTTTTAATATTTCAGAGACATACTATACATCAAAATCTAGGTCTGGGTCTTGTGATTCTCACAATATAAAGATCTTCGCTGTAGGATGTATAGTTTTTAAAATACGGCCATTTGTTTAGAGGTCATTTCAGGAAATTTTAGCCATTAATCAGAGTGCACTGTTAGTGTTTGTTTTGTTGCCATGGTTACCAAAGCTTCTGTTATACACAGGGGGGAAGGTGGCTGGAGCATCTCAGCTGATTACAGAGCCCGGGGGAGGGGACAGACACACCATGTACTGATTTATAATAGAGGAATATGATGGGGCAGTTTTGATGGGGTAATTCTGATGGGGCAGTTTTGATGAAGTAGTATTTGGGAAGCATAAACAGGGCATGAGCGTTGCTAGGAAACAGTGGTTGTAAACACAAGATGCTGAGACACTCCAAATGCATGTGACTTCATCTGCTAGACTTGATAATGCTTGTAGACTCCTCCCACAGTTTTCACACTACAGAGACAAATAATATACCGAAACGAGCGGATTGTTCCCGATTGGTGTGTTATTACCTTGTGGAATGTTTTGCCGAATGGTCCACGAAATGACGTTTTTACGGCGAAATTGGTCCCATAGGAATGAATGGCGAAATGTTCAAAACTAGAGTGGGAAGTGACAAAAGCTGACAAACCCATGATCAGCCAAAACATTATGACCACCCCATGATCAGCCAAAACATTATGACCGCCCCAAGTAAAAAAAAAAATATTTTTGAAAAAAAAAAAAAAAATTTTTTAAAAAGTAAAAAAATATTTTTTGAAAAAAAAAATCATTTTTGAAAAAAAAAATATTTTTGAAAAAAAAAAAATTATTTTTGAAAAAAATTATTTTTGAAAAAAAAATATATTTGAAAAAAAAAATATTTTTGAAAAAAAAAAATTATTTTTGAAAAAAAAATTACTTTAAAAAAAATAATAATTTCGAAAAAAAAATTCATTTTTGAAAAAAAAAATTACTTTTGAAAAAAAAAATCATTTTTGAAGAAAAAAAAATCATTTTTGATTAAAAAAAATTCATTTTTTGAAAAAAAAAATTACTTTTGAAAAAAATGTTCAGCTCTCTCAGCTAATGATGGAACTTTTTTACTACTATTTATACTTTTTAAAATATTAAGCTTTTTAACACTTTTCACAGTTACTCAAGCCACTCCACCCCACCCAGTTACTCCGCCCACTCCAGTTGTAGAGGCAAGAACACTTTCACAATTTCCCCAGAAATTGTACCTTTTCTAGTTCTTATTCTTATTATTATAGCCAAATTTACCACCCTAACTCCTCCCACAGTTTTTACACTACATAGACATGTAATATACCGAAACGTGCGGATTTTTCCCGAATGGTGTGCTATTATTTTGTGGAACATTTCGCCGAATGGTTCACGAAATATCGTCATTTTTGCGGCGAAATTGGTCCCATAGGAATGAATGGGGAAACTAGAGTGGGAGATGACAAAAGCTGGAAAATCAGAACATGATTTCTAAACTGCCGCCACTCCCTCATTTTCAAGCCCACCTACACAAATCTTATATCAAAACGTTCAGCTATCCCTGCTGCCACTAAACATGTCCACGGCTAAGTCATAGTCCTGATAGTTTTCACAATATGACCATTTGTTTGCAACTCACGCCGTCCATTGACATTCATTGAAACTACACTCTAGCCCCCTCCAAATTTGAAGGGCAATTTCTAAACTGCGACTGTGCCTTCATTTTTAATATTTCAGAGACATACTATACATCAAAATCTAGGTCTGGGTCTTGTGATTCTCACAATATAAAGATCTTCGCTGTAGGATGTATAGTTTTTAAAATACGGCCATTTGTTTAGAGGTCATTTCAGGAAATTTTAGCCATTAATCAGAGTGCACTGTTAGTGTTTGTTTTGTTGCCATGGTTACCAAAGCTTCTGTTATACACAGGGGGGAAGGTGGCTGGAGCATCTCAGCTGATTACAGAGCCCGGGGGAGGGGACAGACACACCATGTACTGATTTATAATAGAGGAATATGATGGGGCAGTTTTGATGGGGTAATTCTGATGGGGCAGTTTTGATGAAGTAGTATTTGGGAAGCATAAACAGGGCATGAGCGTTGCTAGGAAACAGTGGTTGTAAACACAAGATGCTGAGACACTCCAAATGCATGTGACTTCATCTGCTAGACTTGATAATGCTTGTAGACTCCTCCCACAGTTTTCACACTACAGAGACAAATAATATACCGAAACGAGCGGATTGTTCCCGATTGGTGTGTTATTACCTTGTGGAATGTTTTGCCGAATGGTCCACGAAATGACGTTTTTACGGCGAAATTGGTCCCATAGGAATGAATGGCGAAATGTTCAAAACTAGAGTGGGAAGTGACAAAAGCTGACAAACCCATGATCAGCCAAAACATTATGACCACCCCATGATCAGCCAAAACATTATGACCGCCCCAAGTAAAAAAAAAAATATTTTTGAAAAAAAAAAAAAAAATTTTTAAAAAGTAAAAAAATAATTTTTGAAAAAAAAAATCATTTTTGAAAAAAAAAATATTTTTGAAAAAAAAAAAATTATTTTTGAAAAAAAAAAATATTTTTGAAAAAAAAATTTTTTTAAAAAAAAATTATTTTTGAAAAAAAAATATATTTGAAAAAAAAAATATTTTTGAAAAAAAAAAATTATTTTTGAAAAAAAAATTACTTTAAAAAAAATAATAATTTCGAAAAAAAAATTCATTTTTGAAAAAAAAAATTACCTTTGAAAAAAATGTTCAGCTCTCTCAGCTAATGATGGAACTTTTTTTACTACTATTTATACTTTTTAAAATATTAAGCTTTTTAACACTTTTCACAGTTACTCAAGCCACTCCACCCCACCCAGTTACTCCGCCCACTCCAGTTGTAGAGGCAAGAACACTTTCACAATTTCCCCAGAAATTGTACCTTTTCTAGTTATTCTTATTCTTATTATTATAGCCAAATTTACCACCCTAACTCCTCCCACAGTTTTTACACTACATAGACAAGTAATATACCGAAACGTGCGGATTGTTCCCGAATGGTGTGCTATTATTTTGTGGAACATTTCGCCGAATGGTTCACGAAATATCGTCATTTTTGCGGCGAAATTGGTCCCATAGGAATGAATGGGGAAACTAGAGTGGGAGATGACAAAAGCTGGAAAATCAGAACATGATTTCTAAACTGCCGCCACTCCCTCATTTTCAAGCCCACCTACACAAATCTTATATCAAAACGTTCAGCTATCCCTGCTGCCACTAAACATGTCCACGGCTAAGCCATAGTCCTGATAGTTTTCACAATATGACCATTTGTTTGCAACTCACGCCGTCCATTGACATTCATTGAAACTACACTCTAGCCCCTTCAAATTTGAAGGGCAATTTCTAAACTGCGACTGTGCCTTCATTTTTAATATTTCAGAGACATACTATACATCAAAATCTAGGTCTGGGTCTTGTGATTCTCACAATATAAAGATCTTCGCTGTAGGATGTATAGTTTTTAAAATACGGCCATTTGTTTAGAGGTCATTTCAGGAAATTTTAGCCATTAATCAGAGTGCACTGTTAGTGTTTGTTTTGTTGCCATGGTTACCAAAGCTTCTGTTATACACAGGGGGGAAGGTGGCTGGAGCATCTCAGCTGATTACAGAGCCCGGGGGAGGGGACAGACACACCATGTACTGATTTATAATAGAGGAATATGATGGGGCAGTTTTGATGGGGCAGTTTTGATGAAGTAGTATTTGGGAAGCATAAACAGGGCATGAGCGTTGCTAGGAAACAGTGGTTGTAAACACAAGATGCTGAGACACTCCAAATGCATGTGACTTCATCTGCTAGACTTGATAATGCTTGTAGACTCCTCCCACAGTTTTCACACTACAGAGACAAATAATATACCGAAACGAGCGGATTGTTCCCGATTGGTGTGTTATTACTTTGTGGAATGTTTTGCCGAATGGTCCACGAAATGACGTTTTTGCGGCGAAATTGGTCCCATAGGAATGAATGGCGAAATGTTCAAAACTAGAGTGGGAAGTGACAAAAGCTGACAACCCCATGATCAGCCAAAACATTATGACCACCCCATGATCAGCCAAAACATTATGACCGCCCCATGTAAAAAAAAAAATATTTTTGAAAAAAAAAATCATTTTTGAAAAAAAAAAAAAATATTTTTGAAAAAAAAAAAAAATATTTTTGAAAAAAAAAATTATTTTTGAAAAAAAAAAATATTTTTGAAAAAAAAATTACTTTTAAAAAAAAAATTATTTTTGAAAAAAAAATATATTTGAAAAAAAAAAATTTTTGAAAAAAAAAATTATTTTTGAAAAAAAAATTACTTTAAAAAAAATAATAATTTCGAAAAAAAAATTATTTTTGAAATAAAAAAAATCATTTTTGAAAAAAAAAAATACCTTTGAAAAAAAAAATTACTTTTGAAAAAAAAATCATTTTTGAAGAAAAAAAAATCATTTTTGATTAAAAAAAATTCCTTTTTGAAAAAAAAAATTACTTTTGAAAAAAATGTTCAGCTCTTTCAGCGAATGATGGAACTTTTTTACTACTATTTATACTTTTTAAAATATTAAGCTTTTTAACACTTTTCACAGTTACTCAAGCCACTCCACCCCACCCAGTTACTCCGCCCACTCCAGTTGTAGAGGCAAGAACACTTTCACAATTTCCCCAGAAATTGTACCTTTTCTAGTTCTTATTATTATAGCCAAATTTACCACCCTAACTCTTCCCACAGTTTTTACACTACATAGACAAGTAATATACCGAAACGTGCGGATTGTTCCCGAATGGTGTGCTATTACTTTGTGGAACGTTTCGCCGAATGGTTCACGAAATATCGTCGTTTTTGCGGCAAAATTGGTCCCATAGGAATGAATGGGGAAACTAGAGTGGGAGATGACAAAAGCTGGAAAATCAGAACATGATTTCTAAACTGCCGCCACTCCCTCATTTTCAAGCCCACCTACACAAATCTTATATCAAAACGTTCAGCTATCCCTGCTGCCACTAAACATGTCCACGGCTAAGCCATAGTCCTGATAGTTTTCACAATATGACCATTTGTTTGCAACTCACGCCGTCCATTGACATTCATTGAAACTACACTCTAGCCCCCTCCAAATTTGAAGGGCAATTTCTAAACTGCGACTGTGCCTTCATTTTTAATATTTCAGAGACATACTATACATCAAAATCTAGGTCTGGGTCTTGTGATTCTCACAATATAAAGATCTTCGCTGTAGGATGTATAGTTTTTAAAATACGGCCATTTGTTTAGAGGTCATTTCAGGAAATTTTAGCCATTAATCAGAGTGTACTGTTAGTGTTTGTTTTGTTGCCATGGTTACCAAAGCTTCTGTTATACACAGGGGGGGAAGGTGGCTGGAGCATCTCAGCTGATTACAGAGCCCGGGGGAGGGGACAGACACACCATGTACTGATTTATAATAGAGGAATATGATGGGGCAGTTTTGATGGGGTAATTCTGATGGGGCAGTTTTGATGAAGCAGTATTTGGGAAGCATAAACAGGGCATGAGCGTTGCTAGGAAACAGTGGTTGTAAACACAAGATGCTGAGACACTCCAAATGCATGTGACTTCATCTGCTAGACTTGATAATGCTTGTAGACTCCTCCCACAGTTTTCACACTACAGAGACAAATAATATACCGAAACGAGCGGATTGTTCCCGATTGGTGTGTTATTACTTTGTGGAATGTTTTGCCGAATGGTCCACGAAATGACGTTTTTGCGGCGAAATTGGTCCCATAGGAATGAATGGCGAAATGTTCAAAACTAGAGTGGGAAGTGACAAAAGCTGACAACCCCATGATCAGCCAAAACATTATGACCACCCCATGATCAGCCAAAACATTATGACCGCCCCATGTAAAAAAAAATATATTTTTGAAAAAAAAAAAAATTTTTTGAAAAAAGTAAAAAAATAATTTTTGAAAAAAAAAATCATTTTTGAAAAAAAAAAAAATATTTTTGAAAAAAAAAATATTTTTGAGAAAAAAAAAATTATTTTTGAAAAAAAAAATATTTTTGAAAAAAAAATTTCTTTTAAAAAAAAAATTATTTTTGAAAAAAAAATATATTTGAAAAAAAAAATATTTTTGAAAAAAAAAATTATTTTTGAAAAAAAAATTACTTAAAAAA
This sequence comes from Lithobates septentrionalis, assembly GCA_037952835.1. Taxonomy (NCBI): domain Eukaryota; kingdom Metazoa; phylum Chordata; class Amphibia; order Anura; family Ranidae; genus Lithobates; species Lithobates septentrionalis. Next base: position 122,737 of record JBBDGP010004843.1, on the reverse strand, counting down.
AATAATAATTTCGAAAAAAAAATTATTTTTGAAATAAAAAAATTCATTTTTGAAAAAAAAAATTCCCTTAGAAAAAAAAATTACTTTTGAAAAAAAAAATCATTTTTGAAGAAAAAAAAATCATTTTTGATTAAAAAAAATTCATTTTTGAAAAAAAAAATTACTTTTGAAAAAAATGTTCAGCTCTTTCAGCGAATGATGGAACTTTTTTACTACTATTTATACTTTTTAAAATATTAAGCTTTTTAACACTTTTCACAGTTACTCAAGCCACTCCACCCCACCCAGTTACTCCGCCCACTCCAGTTGTAGAGGCAAGAACACTTTCACAATTTCCCCAGAAATTGTACCTTTTCTAGTTCTTAATTTTAATCTCTCATTTTCCTCTGATAATTCATCACAACGTTTAGATTTCTCAAGTAAAGCTTCTCCAATCGTAACCGCATGCAATTTTAAATTTACTGTCTCAGTGTCTGATTGGTTTTGTAACCTCTCACAAACACTGTTGCTATTATCAACTGCCTTCTGTAACTGGGTAATTTCCTGAACTTACCATTCAAAGAACTTTCCATTGTTAAACAGCAAGATAATAAGCACTGTATAATGCAACCTTTTCTTTTACTTTCTGAAATTTTGCTATCAAAAACATTTTTCTCTAAAAATTCCTTCATCATCGTCCATGTCTGCTTACATTTTTCTGGAATTTCATAAGGACCGCCATGGCGCTTAATACATTTTAATACCCATCTGTTAACTTTATCAGAACTGACACTAGCTTCACACTGAGTAAGCATTTTGACTATATTACTAATAATTAAAAAAAGGAAATATTTTACTCACCGCATTAGTTACTCCTTCAGCTTCCAATTCAGGTCTTCTGGTACACGACACAGTCCTTTTTTTTTGTTTCCAATCTCCAGAGAATAATTCTGGGGTTCCCAACTTGTTTAAATTTGTAGATCAGACTCTCTTATGTCACAACCAGACATTAGAGTCACAGCACAGCTCTTGGTTCTTCATCAGACTTCTGTCCACCTCACACGATTGTTGTCACCACCGACTTCTGTTACTAAGTCCGAAAATGCTCTTCTGGTCGCTTGAACGGCACCAGTGTCGTGATCGGATTTATTAATATTTATTGGGTGTATAGATAATTAATATTTAGGTTATTATATAATGATGATGTAAGTACTCTTCCGCAGCAACCCAATTCTTCCAGAGAGATGCACTTTATTGACTTCCAACACAGAACAAAGTCCAAAGTCCACAGATGACAAAAAGATCCGACAGAGTATATAATTCAGAAACCCATATTCCTAGGCCTGTGTGTTCCCAGCCATGCACAGACAAGCCTCTCCCCATACACAGACAAGCCTCACTCACCCCAAACTATAGACTGAATGCCGTGTTATATTCACTAAATATTGAATGGCTGAGCAATTTGATTGGCCTTTCAATTCAGGAATTTGATTAGCTTTAGTCTTTCAAACAGACAACAACCCCCAGCCGTGAACAGCCGTGAACCACCACAATTTGCACTCCCGCATATCAACATCAACAAGTCCTCTTTAGATATATGTAATTAGATTAGATTAACATACCACCTGAATACCCTTTGAAATGTTCAAATAGACTTGCATATGATTAACACATCAAAGAGTCTTCAGCTTTTCCCTTGCTATGTTAAAATTCAGTTGGACAATGCAACTGAATTTCTGGTCAGCATGGCACTCCAATACAATATTATACATAAATTGGCCAACATATTACAACACCCCGTCCCGGAGCTGTTTAATAAATTATTTTAAAAACCTGTGTAGTGTGTTTTATTATTGACACTTTTTCCCTAGGTGAATGGGTAGGGGTACTCCATACTCATTCACATAGGGTGGGGGGCTGGGATCTGGGAGCCCTCTTATTATAGGGGGCTCCCGGAATCCGATAAGCCCCCCCGCCCGCAGACCCCGACAACCAACAGCCAGGGTTGTCGGGAGGAGGCCCTTGTCCTCATCAACATGGGGACAAGGTGCTTTGGGGTGGGGGCCCCGCAGGGCGCCCCCTCCCCCAAAGCACCCACCCCCCCATGTTGAGGGCATGTGGCCTGGTACGGTTCAGGAGGGGGGAGGGCGCTCGCTCGTCCCCACCCCCTTTCCTGACCGGCCGTGCTGCGTGCTCGGATTGGGGTCTGGTATGGATTTTAGGGGGGACCCCACGCCGTTTTTTTGGCGTAGGGGCTTCCCTTTATAATCCATACCAGACCTAAGGGCCTGGTATGCCCCGCGACGGGGCTCGCAAGGTGTCAATCTCGCCAATAAAAGCGGCAAGATTGACTTCCTTTTCTAGTCCCGTCGCACCTGAGTCACGTTCAAAATGAACGGACTTGTCCATGTGTGGGCAAGTCCGTTCATTCTGAAAGCCCGCCGTAACTCCGGCGAAAGTCCGTCGGAAAGACAGGCGGACTTAGCCCGCCGGAAAGTCCGGTCGTGTGTGGGCAAGCCCGTCCGTTTTAAAGTCCAGCGCACCTGGCGGACAAAGTCCGTCAGAAAGTGTGCCGGAACAAGTATGTCAGAAAGTCCGATCATGTGTACGCGGCATAAGAGGCAACTCTTATGGAACAAGCTACAAGCAAAAAGAGAATAAAGTTCTTTGTTTAAATGTTGCTAAACTGTCTGCTGAAATTATTCGTGAAGAACGGAATCAGTTAACGGAAAGGTATGATCTCAACCAGCAGCTCCCAAAGGAGTAGTGCGCTAACAGGTCAAGTAAGTTGGATGCAATCAAGAACCACTTTGCTATAGGTTTATTTTGATGTATACCAAGTTCTTATTTTCCAAACCTACAGCCCCAAAGATAGAGCATCTTAGTTCTTCCCGAAATGCATCGACCTGTGTTTATGATTTTCAGCAACAATTTTTTTTTTTTTACATTTTGACGGCTTTATCTCCAGGCACCTATTTCCTGGTGCTTCAACATACGTAATTGTCCTACATAAATGTCTGCTATTGCTAGAGCCTGCTTGATTTTTCTTCCACTTGTATGCTATCTCCGTATTCCAGGTTCAGAATCACCTTCAAACCATAATTTCAGTGTCTCCTTTTGCCCTGGTTGGCCAGCATCCAAAGCTCCAGCGATACGGCACAGCCCGCGGTGAGCGGCTACAAATGGGCTTCAGAGGAAGGCAAGGAGATGGGGTCAGAATAATAAAATGGAGCAGCTGCACTGTGTAAAGTATTTCTGATTAATGCCTATAGGGAAGAAAGAATTACTTCTGAAATTGTTTTATGCAACCGAGTGTGGATGCAAATGAAAACAACGTTTTTATTTTTTTTTTTGCTAAAACAATCTACAAAAATTCTAATTAAACAAAAGCAAAATGTATACCTTTTTCTTTTCATGCAGGTCATACAATGTAACGGTGATCGGTGTTTACCATCATTCGAGCTTTGAGCAGTATTAAATATCATTTTTATTTTATTTATCCCATGCAATCACTAAGGGGTGTAATTACAGTATCTCACAAAAGTGAGTACACCCCTCACATTTATGTAAATATTTTCTTCTATCTTTTTATGTGACAACACTGAAGAAATGACACTTTGCTACAATGTAAAGTAGTGAGTGTACAGCTTGTATAACAGTGTAAATTTGCTGTCCCCTCAAAATAACTCAACACACAGCCATTAATGTCTAAACCGCTGGCAACAAAAGTCAGTACACCCCTAAGTGAAAATGTCCAAGTTGGGCCCAATTAGCCATTTTCCCTCCTCATTTTCCCTCCCCGGTGTCATGTGACTTGTTAGTGTTACAAGGTCTCAGGTGTGAATGGGGAGCAGGTGTGTAATATTTAGTGTTATCGCTCTCACTCTCTCATACTGGTCACTGGATATTCAACATGGCACCTCATGGCAAAGAACTCTCTGAGGATCTGAAAAAAAGAATTGTTGGTCTACATAAAGATGGCCTAGGCTATAAGAAGATTGCCAAGACCCTGATATTGATAATATTTTGTGTGGCCACCACTATTTTCCAGCACTGCCTTAACCCTCTTGGGCATGGAGGTCACCAGAGCTTCACAGGTTGTCACTGGAGTCCTCTTCCCCTCCTCCATGATGACATCACGGAGCTGGTGGATATTAGAGACCTTGCACTCCTCCACCTTCTGTTTGGGGATGGCCCACAGATGATCAATAGGGTTTAGGTCTGGAGACATGCTTGGCCAGTCCATCACCTTTACCCTCAGCTTCTTTAGCAAGGCAGTGATCATCTTGGAGGTGTGTTTGGGGTCATTATCATGTTGGAATACTGCCCTGCGGTCCAGTCTCCGAAGGTAGGGGATCATGCTCTGCTTCAGTATGTCACAGTACATGTGACATTTTGTTGCCAGCGCTTTAGACATTAATGGCTGTGTGTTGAGTTATTTTGAGGGGACAGCAATTTTACACTATTATACAAGCTGTACACTCACTACTTTACATTGTAGCAAAGTGTCATTTCTTCAGCGTTGTCACATGAAAAGATAGAAGAAAATATTTACAAAAATGTGAGGGGTGTACTCACTTTTGTGAAATACTGTAGTTCCTATTTCCTGTATTTCCTATGCTCCTCAGCTCCATCCAGTGCCCCTAATGTGATATTTTGCTACTGCTTATATTAAAGACTTACTAAACCCAGGAGCCTGCATTCTCTATATCTGGTCTCCCACAGTATACAGAACATGGGAATGCAATTATTTTAGTAAATATAAACTGCTAAATACCTTTTTTTTTTCATCAGTAGTATATATCAGTCCTGTGACTTCGATCAGTGTCTGGTTAAAGCATGTAGGAGGAGTTTTCATTCTCCTCTGATTGTCCTATGAGGCTGCAGGACACCTGACCCTCTGTCTGAGCAGTGCTGATTGGCCCTATGCACCCTCCCCAAAAAAAACTGTGGAAGAAGGGGAGGATCAGAGAAGACAGAATCAAACAGCCTTTTTTTACACAATACAGAGGATTAACCCCTTAAGTTCACAGTGAGTATAACAAACATGCTTTATTACCGCATATACAGACCAGTGGCGCTGCCCCCTCCCCCCATCCATGCGCCCGTCCCCTTTCAGGACGCCAGACGCATGGATTCATATGGCGGGGGCGGGAGGGGGTGGTACATTTTGAAGCATCCCATTAGAGCCAGAGGCTCTAATAGGCTTCAAAATAGGGTGGGCTCGGGGTGCAGAGAGTGTGCCCTGATCCCACCCAATTGTGTGACAATAGCAAATTAATTTTCACACTATCCTTCCTCCCCGCCAATCAGGAGGCAGGGTGTCAAACCTGTTTCCTGAATGGCCAAAGTGCCAGGCCGCCCTATTGGATGCCTGGCACTTAGGAAGAGGAGCAGAGGAGACACACGTTGGAGCGGAGGTCACCGCCGCTCTGGTGCACTGTCTTGGAGAGGAGCTGCTGCTTAGCCGTAAGTGCCGGGGGGGGTCTGTCAGAGCCGCGCGTGGGGAGGGGCTGGGCTTGCTGCCAGAGGCGCGAGCCCCGCAAGTGGGGGGGGGGTCGGTGGGCATAGTGGCTGCATATACCTGGCACAAGTGGCTGCATTTGATGGGCACAAGTGGCTGCATATACTGAGCACAAGTGGCTGCATATTATGGGCACAAATGGCTGCATATGATGGGCACAAGTGGCTGCATATACTGGGCACAATTGGCTGCATTTGACGGGCACAAATGGCTGCATTTGATGGGCACAAGTGGCTGCATATGAGGGGCACAAGTGACTGCATTTGACGGGAACAAGTGGCTGCATTTGACGGGCACAAATTACTGCATATGATGGGCACAAGTGGCTGCAATTGATGGGCACAAATGACTGCAATTGATGGGCACAAATGACTGCATATGAATGACTGCATATGATGGGCACAGGTGGCTGCAATTGATGGACACAAGTGGCTGCATTTGGTGGGCACAGTGGCTGCAAATGACGGGCACAGTGACTGTATTCGGTGGGCACAGTGGCTGCATATGATGGGCACAGTGGCTGTATTTGGTGGGCACAGTGGCTGCATATGATGGGCACAGTGGCTGCACAAGATGGACACAGTGGCCGTATTTGGTGGGCACAGTGGCTGCACATGACGGGCACAGTGGCTGTATTTGGTGGGCACAGTGGCTGCACATGATGGGCACCGTGACTGTATTTGGTGGGCACAGTGGCTGCATATGCTGGGCACAGGGGCTGCATTTGATGGCAAAGTGGATGTATTTTATGGGCACCGTGTGCTGCATATGATGGGCACAGTGGCTGCATTTGATGAGCAAAGTGGCTGAATTTGATAGGCACAGTGAGGCTGCAATTTTTTTTTTGTTTTAAGTATTTTTTAGAATTTTTCAGTTTGTTTGCGCCCCCCAAAAAATTTTGAGCACCATCCGCCACTGATACAGACTGATTTTACTGTTGTGGGTTTAGTAACACTGTAAAATAATATTCGTTCTGATAGCCTATCATGGCGTTTGACAGGCTGCCGGCGGTGGGACTAGACAATGCTTCTGGGCATCAGCCTGTATCTAAACGGTGGAGCCTTACGCACCGGAGACTAAATGTCCAAAGTGCATGTGTCTTTATCTTGTAAGGTGAAGAACCTAGATCTGTAGGCTTTTTAACAACAAACATGTCATACTTACCTGCACTGTGTAATGGTTTTGCGCACAGCAGTCCCGATCCTCCTCTTCTTGGGTCCTCCACCAGTGCTCTTTGCTCCTTCCCTCTGCCGAGGGCCCCCATAGCAAGCCGCTTGCTATAGGGGCACTGATGCAGGCTTGCTCCAAAGCCAGCTTTGGGTGTCCATTGACTTGTCTTGGCCCCACCCCCGGCTCCCTCCTCACTGGCTGTGATTGACAAAAGTGGGAGCCAATGGGGCTGGAGCCAATGAGGTGGGAGAGAGCCTAGAGCTCTTGTGTACATCACTGGATCAAGATCTGGCTCGGATAAGTATAAGGGAAGGCCGGGTATTGAAGGTTTTTTACCTTAATGCAGAGATGTACAAAACCTTGAGATTTGCATTCACTTTACGAAAATGTTAAAAGTTGTGTCTGTGGGTTTATTGAACTTTTAATGGGGTGGGGGGAATTGGGGGGGGGGAGAGAAAAAAAGGGGAGGGGATAGAATCTGGGGAACATATTTTTTGCAGAAATGGGAAAGGGGAGTAAGAAAAGAGGGGAAAGGGGAGAAGAAAAAAAGAAAGAAGAGAGGGGTAGATGGGGGAAGGGGCCGCCCCATAGCTCATGACTCCAATAAGGAAATGATCTAGCAAGAATTTAGGAGGTTAATGGGCTCATGCCCAGGGATTTAAACTCATCAGATCCCATAAAAAGGATCCATTGGGTCCACCTTTCCACAAATGAGTCTAAGGTGTCATGTTGTTGAGCTATCAATTCCTCCAATCTCGTGGTTTGACATAGTTCAGACATCCATTGTTCTATTGATGGGGTTTTAGCAGTGTTTCACAATCTGGGGATAATCGCTACACAGAGGAAAAATCCAAGCAAAGGATTTTTTTGGCAGCAGAAATAGATCCAGTGAGAGCCAGAAGGAGCATAATCAAAGTGTAATCATAGAAGAGGAGAATTTCCATGAATATGAGTGATCTTGTCCCGGGGGGGGGTCTGTTTAATGGATACTTCAACCATATGTGACTGGACCTACTTCTCTGAAACAATGCCAGCAGATGAGCAGAGGTCAGAATTGTTGGGTGTCGTTCGATGTAATCCATGTGAGAATCTGCTCCAGTGAATTATGAGCCTAACATTTCTCTCTGGGATGATGCTAGCCACGCTCAGTTTATGACTTGCACAAGCAGGTTGTCTTGATTTACCTTTTAGAGCAGCCTTTCTAAAGCTTTTACCCCAGAGGAGCCCCTAAAATAATTTTCAGGTCTCTGGGAACTGTTACTAAAACCAATTAATTGGGGATCAATAGAAAAAATGTTGCTGGTCATGGTCAGTAGGATGAACGCCTCCCTTACATTGGTGGTCAGAATACCACCCTTATAGATAACTAGAAAGATCATTAGTGTCAAAGCTGCTGGCTTTGTCAAGTGTCAAGTTGGTCCTGGACCTATGGAGGGTACCATCAAATTGGAGTTTAAACAGCCACAGCTCATGGAACCCCTATTGTTCTGCAGGAATGCTAGGGTTCCATGCAGGCCTGGACTGGGACAAAAAACAGGCCCAGGCTTTTTAGACTGAGCAGCCAATTTTACCAGGGACCATGGGGAGGGGGGGGGGGCTTAGTTCGCAGTGGCAGTTGGTGACAGGATATTCGCAAAGTCGGTCCTCCACACTGTGACACGCCACATGAGTGCCCCCCTCATTAGAGGCTCCCCATCAGTGTCCCTATCATTAGATGTCCCTCTATCAGTATTCCCATCAGTAGAGGTCCCTCTATCACTGCCTCCCTCATTAAATTTCTATTATCAGTGTCTCCATTAGAGGTTCCTCTATCAGTGTCCCCTTCATTAGAGGTCCCCATCAGTGTCCCCATGATTAAATTTCCATTATCAGTGTCCCCATCATTAAAGGTCCCTCCATCAGTGTCCCCTTTATTAGATGTCCCCCATCAACTTCTTTGTGAACTAGGTAAAAATTATTGTTCTTAGGCTATTTTCTTTTATTATATGCAATACATCTTTGTAACATGAGATACAATGTAACAATGTAATGGGACACCCCCATCATTAGAGGTCCCCATCAGTGTGCTCCACATTGAATTCCTTTGAATGGGAGGCTGGCAGGTGAGGTACCAGTAGCCAGAACTCTGTGGGCAGGACTTAGTAGGTGGGACTCGATGGGCTGGATATGGTGGACTCAGGAACACAGTGCTGCAGCCAGGTCTGGAGGAAGAATTTAGGTTACCTTCTCCTCCACTGAATGCTGGGTGTGGACCTACCACATGGTTGGTTGCTAGACGCCAGGCGGCCTCAGCAACCAACCACTAATGCTGGCAGCAGTGGGCAGGATGTGGGACAGCAGTCATGGAGTCACCAAAGAATCATTGACAACACTGCAGTGCATATGATGCCCAGGCCCCCTACATGTGGCTGCCCCCCCCCCCCCCCCCAAGGCAGCCCTGCATGCAGCCAGTCCGGGCTTGAGAAAGACTGCTTTAGAGTAATATTTAATTCTTGTTTGTTGTTAAGTTTGGTAGTTTGTTTAATCTTCATCAGATCTACTGAAAAAAGTGTCATGTCCATGGGCAGCTTACAAACAGTTGAAATTATTAACCTAAGGGGAGGTAAATTGTCCTACCAGGTTACTAGGGGAAGAAACATTCTAGTATCCTGGTGACCAGCCCAAGGGCTCATGCACCTTTTGATGCATAATGCATGTTCCTTTGCAGCCAGTAATCAACGTTCTCCTTGACTAAAACTTACCAGACCTTGTGGTCTCATTCTATGGAGAAAACTTGGAAACACATCCTCCCCGGGACCTTCTGTAGCACCATATGTACTCTATGAATGTACTCTATGTACTCTATGAAAGCTGTCACTTGGCACTAATTTTATGTGACCTGCACATGCTGTATTTGTGTTATAAAGTGGCTGGAATGACAATGATCTCCAGCAGTTTCATAAGATAAAGGCTTTTGGGAGCCTGGTTCCCAGCCAGGACTAACCAATGAAAAGAGGAGCAAATGGACTATCTCCTATAGTCTATAGTCCATTTGCTCCTCGGTTCCTTGGTTAGTCCTGGCTGGGGACCAGGCTGCTAAAATCCTTTATCTTATTAAGTCATGGTACAACCCTTGTTTTAATACATATACCCATTGATATCGCTTTTAGAGGCCATCCATATTTCTCCAGTAGTTTCATGTAATATTTCCCCAGTCGCTAATTGCTTCCTGTGGCATGTTCCAAGTCTCCAAACAGGCTTGTCCAGCATTTCTGGTCCATAGTTTCTGTTATAAGTCTGCAGCACCTACCACTTTTTTTGTATCATTAAATGTACTGAATGTAAGGTACGGGCCCTTGGTGACTACCACTGTTCTAGAACATTCCCTGTTATGCCCCGTACACACGGTCGGATTTTCTGACGGAAAATGTGTGATAGGACCTTGTTGTCGGAAATTCCGACTGTGTGTAGGCTCCATCACACATTTTCCATCGGATTTTCCGACACACAAAGTTTGAGAGCAGGCTATAAAATTTTCCAACAACAAAATCCGTTGTCGGAATTTCCGATCGTGTGTACACAAATCCAACGGACAAAGTGCCACGCATGCTCAGAATAAATAAAGAGATGAAAGATATTGGCTACTGCCCCGTTTATAGTCCCGACAAACGTGTTTTACGTCACCGCGTTCAGAATGATCGGATTTTCCGACAACTTTGTGTGACCGTGTGTATGCAAGACAAGTTTGAGCCAACATCCGTCGGAAAAAATCCATGGATTTTGTTGTCGGAATGTCCGATCGTGTGTACGGGGCATTAGACTGCATTTTAAAGGTCAATATTGATAAAACCTTCTACTTCTGGGGTAGACGGCTCTCCTCTAATGTAAAGGCCTTGCTCCCGCGCCTTTAAAATGTGAGCAGCATCAACCCGATTTCCTGATGACATCTGGGCTCAGATCCCAACAAAAGATAATGTTGCAAATCATTTCCTATTAACTGCATTTCCATCCAGGTGAGTCCTTGCATTCCAAAGGCTCTTTAGATTCCAGGCCAGGTTAGATGGATGCGGAGCTGGGAAGAGGTGTGTTCGGAGATGAGAATTATCTCTCCATCTAGAGCACACAAGGGATGAGATGCTGCCAAGAAAATGATATAAAAAACAGGTTTTACTTGTTTATCAGTCTGCTCTGGTTAATGGTGATAATAAATATTATCTGTATTTCATCACTGTGTTGGGGAAACAAACAGCATGTGGGATCTTCATTGTACAGGACCAGGGATTAAAGGGTCAGTCCTCCCAAATGCCATGTATTGGTTAGAGGTGGGGTGAGCTGTTGACTCCTTTCATAGATTTTCCCAACCATAATTGATGGTTCTGTTTCTGTCCACCTGGGAGGTGTTGTATGTCTTATTCTGTTACATTCTTCATAATAGATACAAATCAGCAGGAAGATTAGTGGACTGGAGTCTATCTTCTCTCTAATAATAAATAATATATATAATTTTTTTATTATTATTATTATTATATTATATATATATTATTATTATTGTACACTCAACTATCAAAAGTATTAAACTCCTTCTAGGCTTAAGCCTTATGGATATTTATATAATTCAATCAACCTATAGACGACAAAATGCACAACACTTTCTTATTCTTAAAGCATATCCATTGTCAAAATGTAAAATCCTATCTTCCTTTCCACGTTGTATTTCAGCATTTTTTTTCAGGCTACTCCTAGAATACGCCCCCCAGCCAGCATAGCTGGGACCTTGATGAGCAGTAGAAAAGCACAGCTGGACTTCCCTGATGGGCAACAGCCCTTCAGGCTGGAATCTCCTCCTCCTAGACAAGACCCCTCTGTTCCAGGCCCCAGACTATTTTTTGCTCACTCCCAACCACCATCTGGGTACCCCTCCTCCAGGGATTGGTGGAGATTGCCTAAATATTCAGCTGATGATTTGACTCTCCCAACCCACTACTTTCCAGAACCCTCCAGAAGGCAGGGGAAAGCAGTCAATGCTGCAACCAGTGAGACACAGAACAGCCCAAACCAATCGCAGGCAGGTCAACTGATTACAGTGGAGCTTGTAACTAAATTTACCTAACTTAGCACCTATCTAGGAGGGCGCTATATTTGTATTTTTATTACAATCCTGATATTATAAAATTAAAGTGAATGCTGTGACTAGAGATTTCTTTTAAGTAGAACTTTTGGTCTGTGAAACACATTGTGGCACATCTTTACTCCATTGGTGGAATCAACGCTTACCCCAAATAATCAAGTTTGTCTCATATAGACTAATAGACTATGCTGAGCAGTGTGGTATCTGAGGGTTTATTTAGTTTTTTTTTTTTTTTTTTTTTTGGGGGGGGGGGGGGGGGGTCATAATCAACAAACATTTTTTTTGCTGATTCTCAATTCCTTGTGTTATTTTATATATAATTTTTATTTTTTTTAAGAAATATGCAAAATAAAATAAAAAAAATTAGGAATGAGATGGCATTGTACATGTTGTGTACCATTCAGCACTAATACTAATACTATACTACATATAATACTAATTTATCGGGATGAGGTGCAGTATCACTTTTGCCAGTCATAAATACATTTATGCAAGAAAGGGGAAAGGCTGGTGCCATGGAAGTTGGCCAAAACATTGTTTTATTATTCCATGTGAACAACAGTCAAAAAGAAATCCAAAGCGTTTCGGCCGTCAGGCCTTAATCGTGGCACGATTAGCCATGATTAAGGCCTGATGGCCGAAACGCGTTGGCTTTCTTTTGACTGTTGTTCACATGCAATAATAAAACAATGTTTTAGCTGACTTCCATGGCACCAGCCTTTCTCCTTATTTTCATGGACTATATGGAGGTTTACAGAGACTTAACAGGCTGAGTTGCTGTGTTCTTGGGGCTCACCAGGCATTGCACAGGAGGTAGTAGCTCGGATGCACCTGTTCCATAAATACATTTAGGTTCCATTCAACCTGAAACGTGTTTATGATGTCATTACTTGTTAATGCCACCCCAATCGCAGTGCGATTGTGGCACAATTCCAGAATCGCTGCAAAATGTGGGACTTGTTAATGGCACCCCAATCGCGGTGCGATTTTGCCATGATTGTTGCATGCTAAATCGCTCTGCAATTGTGGCAAATTCGCAAAGCGTGATGCTGTCATCCAAAAGGAGCTCCTGCTCTCATTTGAGCGATAAGGTTTGCGCGATTGCGATTTTGCTGCGATTGCAGCGCGATTTATCTGGAGTGCCATTAACAAGTAATGGCATCTCAAACGCGCCCCGTGTTTTGCTGCAGTTCTGCCCGTGATTCCGATCGCCTAGGTGTGAATGGAGCCATAGAGATTCTTTGCCAAGACAGACTGGGATCCGGTCTTGTTTGTTATTATCTACACTTTAAATCCAGATAGGAACAGTTAGTTGTAGTTGAGCTATACCATAAACTCGGTTCTTTTCTTAGACCAAAGGTCTTCTTCAGGAGATGACAGGAGGCTAATTATCTAGGATGGCATAAAGTGACTCCATTAGTGTACAGATGATACAAGTCATAATGATAAAAAAAAACAAGCCACAAACACATTTAACTCACTTTGTATACTTTCTAGCAGTTTGAAGTAACTTTACCTTTTGTGTACATAAACATTCCCAAAGAACCTTCTGTAATGAAAATGATCAAATAGAATGTTTAGTGTTCTATATTCTATATATTTTTTTATTTTTAGCAGGGACCATAGAGAATAAAATGGAGGAAACTTTTTATGTCACACAGTTTTTGTGCAGCGGTTTTGCAACCGCAATTTTTTGGGGAAAAAAATACATTTTAATGAATTATTATTATTATTGTTGTTGTTATTTTTTTTAGCATTGTTTATTATTATTGCTGTTATTTATTTGTTTATTTATTATGTATTTAGCTTTTGTATTAATATTATAATTATTGTTTTTATTTTTTTTTAGCATTGTTTTTTTATTATTATTGTTATCATTTATTTATTATGTAATTAGCGTTTTTATTATTATTATTGTTGTTGTTGTTATTGTTTTTAGCATTATTTATTATTTTATTATTGTTATTATTTATTTATTATGTATTTAGCATTGTTTTTATTATTATTATTATTATTATTATTATTATTATTATTATTATTATCACTTTTCTTTGTATTTTTTTTTTTAAATTTCTTTCTTTGTCTTTTCAATTTTGTTTTGAAAGTGAAAAATCCTAAATAAAAAAAATATATCAAAGGTTATTGTCTCCTGCAAGAATCGCAGTCCTGGGCCCCCTGGGCTGCTGGGCCCCAATGGAGTTGCATGTCTTGCTGCAGCTTGTAGCCATGCCCAAAAAAAAAACTGCTCCAATTTTCAGAAGCTGAAAAACAATACACTGTGAGGTGGGGGGGGGGGGGTCTTGTAGGCATTTGTACAGCACTCCTTCACTGCTTTCACTATGAACACAGGTTATTGTATTCTTGTCCTGGCAGCACAGCGCAGATAATCACCTCCCGGGGAATCCAGGGGCCCCATCTTCCACCCTCGCTATCTGCTGGAGGTCACAGTACACAGGATCATGGGACCAAAACGCACAATCATCACAATGTCATATAGACTTTCTGCTTTTATAGCCGGTGATTTTACCAGAATGGTTGCTGCACTTTCTCCCCGGCCTGAGATCGATTGACTTTGAGCTGATATGAGCTCTGTGTGCTAATGTGTGTCTATATACCATTATATGGCCTCCATAAATGTCCTGATCGACAACAATTACCTGTTATAGAACAAAGGCCAACACCATCGCTCTGCTGCGCCACGGCTACTGGATACAACATGGCCGCCACCAGAGAACAGCCAATCGCAGAGCGGATGCACTTTTCAGCCCAGAGAACAGAAAAAAAGGTGAGATTGAATGGCAGCAAACAGTTTAAATCTCTCACTTTTTTTAATACAGTAAAACTTTATATAAAAGTTATATATTATACAGGAGTGACATCACCGCTCTTCATATATAAGATATATTATACAGGCGTGACATCACCGCTCTTCATATATAAGATATATTATACGGGAGTGACATCACAGCTCTCCAGATATAAGATATATTATACAGGAGTGACATCACCGCTCTCCAGATATAAGATATATTATACAGGAGTGACATCACCGCTCTCCAGATATAAGATATATTATACAGGAGTGACATCACCGCTCTCCAGATATAAGATATATTATACAGAGTGACATCACCGCTCTCCAGATATAAGATATATTATACAGGAGTGACATCACCGCTCTCCAGATATAAGATATATTATACAGGAGTGACATCACCAGATATAAGATATATTATACAGGCCTGGCATCACCACTCTCTGTATAGAAGTTTACACAGTGATGATATAATATGTTTTTATTACATATATACAGATAACTATTTTAGTGTATTTTCCTTGTAATGTTTGTTGATCTAATTATAAAGAATGTTTCTCCTTGCTGTTAATCTTGGCTGTGAAATCTCCTCTCCGTCTTTCCTCGATGGTAGCGGAATATTTTGATGTCACTTAGCGCCGTACAATTGTATTTTCATTCATCAGGATATTGTACGTCTCCCGGTAACAAATGTTCCCTCATCAGATCATCGTTCTGATATCACTCCAATCCACTTGCTACTAATAGGAACATTTAGTCCTCTATTATAATTATTGCATGTTTATCTCTCGCTGTCTCTGAAGTCTTCTATTGCCGTCCTTCAGATTAATGTATTTTTGTTTACACTCTTATTATTTCCTTGTTGCTTCCATCTGTTACAAAATTACAGACTGACACATTATAGAAAGAAGTTCATGAACTTTACCAGGATACAAAGAGCAACATCTCAGCGAACACACAATGTACGCCTCTTGGGGATCTTGCTGATGGCAAGTTGTTGTTTTTTTTTTGTTTTTGTTTTGTTTTTTACATTTTCTTTTCTTTCAATTATTGTAGTTTTACAAATATTACAGGTAAAGAGACCATCATGCCTACAAAATGACAGCAGTCCAAAGTTATACAGCAGTGGTCACCCCAAACTGCGGCCCTTGAGGTACTCTTCCACCCACTGATATGAGGCACTATTTTTCCCACATACACCAACAATGAAGTACTATTCATCCAATTGACACAACAATGGTGCACTTTTCTTTCCACTGACACCAATGATCGGGCACTAGTCCTCCCACTGACACAAATCATTGGGCACTATTCCTCCCACTGACACCAATGATGGGGCACTATTCCTCCCACTGACACCAATGATGGGGCACTATTCCTCCCACTGACACCAATGATGGGGCACTATTCCTCCCACTGACACCAATGATGGGGCACTATTCCTCCCACTGACATAAATGATCAGGCACTAGTCCTCCCACTGACACCAATGACGGGGCACTATTCCTCCCACTGATACCAATGATGGGGCACTATTCCTCCCACTGACACCAATGATGGAGCACTAGTCCTCCCACTGACACCAATGATCGGGCACTAGTTCTCCTACTGATACCAATGATGGGGCACTATTCCTCCCACTGACACCAATGATCAGGCACTAGTCCTCCCACTGACACCAATGTTGGGGCACTAGTCCTCCCACTGACACCAATGATCGGGCACTAGTTCTCCTACTGATACCAATGATGGGGCACTATTCCTCCCACTGACACCAATGATCGGGCACTAGTCCTCCCACTGACACCAATGTTGGGGCACTAGTCCTCCCACTGACACCAATGATGGGGCACTAGTCCGCCCACTGACACCAATGATGGGGCACTATTCCTCCCACTGACACTAACAATGGGGCACTATTCCTCCCACTGACACCTACGGCATTCGCCCACTAATAGGGAATGTGAGCCGGGCTTAGACTATCGTGAGACAGGTTAGTTTTGCCCTACTAATGATGTGTTGTCGCAATAGCAATTGATGGGGCACCAATAAAGAGGCTGTCAGGAACCAACAGCAAGGACGGCCAGATCTGTGTGTCTTCATTAGAGACCACACACTATATATATATATATATATATATATATATATATATATATATATATATATATATATATATATATATAGTAAAATACATTTGTTAATAGTAAAACAAAATACATCCACACAACAACAAACAGGAAACATGCAAAGTCAAGTTATGATTGGCTGGGAGGAGAAGCAGGAAGACATTAGCGAATATTATTTTGCTAATGTCACACAAGTGGGTGGGCCCTGAGCCCACCCGTTTCAAAGCCAATTAGAGCCTCGGGCTCTAATCATGTGCTAAAAAAAAAAACCCCATTGGAATCCATGCCCTGCATGGAGATTAGGGGTCGGGCGTAGGGATTAGTGGGGGCAGCGCCCCTGTGCCCCTTATAAGCGGGCCGCCACTGCTGCTGTTGCTACTCCTTTCAGCCTTGTAGCAGAAGGAAGGTGCCCCCATCTCTACAGTAAACCATTGCGCTCAGGGCAGCTGTCCCTCCTGCCCACCCCTTTTACCTGGCCCTGGTTCTGACTAGGATCTCCATAAAAACAGAGGAGCTGGGGCACATGGGGGGGGGGGATTAGGATATATCACTGTTAAAGTATCCAGGAATTTTAACTCCTTCCTGACCAGCCTCTGAAGCTATACTGCAGCAGGAGGGCTCCCCTGCGTGAGCCCTCGTAGCTGTATGTCAAATCTTTAAGACGCTTTTGCAGCGTGTCCCCGGAGCTGATGCGCATGCCCGGCGGGCACGATGACCGCCGGGCATCCGCGATCGCTCGTAACAGAGCGAGAACCGGGATCTGTGTGTGTATACACACAAATCCCGGTTCTCTCAGGGTAGAGGAGACTGATCGTGTGCTCCTACTAAGTAGGAACACAGATCGGTCTCCTCCTCTAGTCAGTCCCACCCCCCCTCCCCACAGTTAGAACACACCTAGGAAACACAGTTAACCCCTTGATCGCCCCCCTAGTGTTAACCCCTTCCCTGCCAATGACATTTATACAGTAATCAGTGGCTATTTTTAGCTCTGATTGCTGTATAAATGTCAATGGTCCCAAAATAGTGTCAAAAGTGTCCGATGTGTCTGCCATAATGTCGCAGTCACGATATAAAAAAAAAATCGATGATCACGCAATTACTAGTAAAAAAAAATAAAATAATAATAATAAAAATGCCATAAATCTATCTCCTATTTTGTAGATGCTATAACATTTGCGCAAACCAATCAATTGTTTTTTTTACCAAAAATATGTAGAAGAATACATATTGGCCTAAACTGATGGAGAAAATTTTTTTGCAAATTTTGGGAATATTTATTATAGCAAAAAGTACAAAATATTGTGTTTTTTTCAAAATTGTCTCTATTTTTTTGTTTATAGCACAAAAAATAAAAACCCCAGAGGTGATCAAATACCACCAAAAGAAAGCTCTATTTGTGGGGAAAATAGGACATCAATTTTGTTTGGGCACAACGTCGTACGACCGCACAATTGTCTGTTAAAGCGACGCAGTGCCGTATTGCAAAAAATTGCCTGGTCAGGAAGGCGGTAAATTTTTTCCGGGGCTGAAGTGTTCTGAAGAAGCCAGAGTCTGAAACACCTAATCCCACTAGTAGTTCACCCGGATCAAACGGGGTTTATAACAGGCAGGGAAGCTAGAGACAATTCAATCAGAGCAATTCACCTTATCCATTGGGCGCGCGCTTCCCCTGACTCCCCCCCCCCACTTGATCCTGTCTACCGATGCGGAGAAACCTTTCGATTGGGTGGACTGGACTTATTTACGGACTGTGTTGGAAGCTTTAGGTCTCCGTTCCCATATGCTTACATGGATCATGGCCCTGTATTCAGATCCCAATGCCCAAGTCAAGGTTAATGGTTGTCTCTCCACGAGATTCCCGATCAGAAATGGCACGAGGCAGGGGTGCCCTCTCTCTCCACTTTTGTTCACCCCGGTGCTGGAACCGTTTTTACGAACTGTTCGGGCAAACGTGGCTATTAAAGGGCTTACGGTGGGATACATGGAACATAAGCTTTCGGCTTATGCCGACGATGTGCCTTTCCACCTCACGGAACCCCTGACTTCTTTGCCTAATCTGATGCGAGAACTCCAATACTTTGGGACACTTTCTAACTTTAAAATTAATTACGCGAAATCAGAGATATTACCTATTCAATTGACACCCTCCCTGACTGATCGACTGCAAACTGCCTTCCCATTCACTTGGACTAAATCGTCCCTAAAATACTTAGGTATAAAATTGACTGATAGGTTTGAAACTCTATATATTACTAACTTCCCCTCCCTAATAACAACTTTAAAAAAAGACTTGACCCAATGGACTAAGACAGCCTTTACCTGGATAGGAAGACTCAATTATTAAAATGAATGTTCTCCCACGAGTGTTGTTTTATATGCAAATAATACCCGTGGCACTACCTAAGAACTTTTTTGCTCAATTGTCCACTCTGATATCCACTTTTGTCTGGAATAACAAGAAACCGAGAATCGCACTTCGGTTGCTGAGTCGTCACAGGTATAGAGGGGGACTGAGCCTCCCAGGTGCTCAGAGATATTATAGGGCTATAGTACTTCAAAGGATACTTAACTGGCGCTTCCTCACTCAATTCAAAATATGGGTTTCCCTAGAAAAATTTATGGCAGGAAGAAACCTGACCTACGCCCCTTGGCTAGCCCAGGAGCACAGGCCTTTACTTCACTGTTAACGGCCCAACTTTTGATAACTTGGGACCGACTCAATGCCAGCTTACTATTGGCGCCCCCGGTGTCTCCGCTGGCCCCATTAGGAGGTTACTTGTGGTTCCTCCCTGGTGAACAGGCGGCTTTTTTTGGTGCTTGGGTTGATGAGGGTAGCGCCAGTTGTGGCAAACTAATGCAAGATGGTAAATTAATCCCTCTAGAAACCCTAAGACAGTGGTCAGGGAGTTTCCCTATGGACTTTTGGCGCTATAGGGAGCTCCATCATTTTTTCAAAGCACAAGGAGACTCACATAGGCGTGCGCACAGGGTGTGCCGGGTGTGCCCAGGCACACCCTAATCACCCCATGCGCATTAGTATTATCGCTTTGTGTAGCAGCAAGAACATGTGAAAAATCTACCTCTTACCGGCTCTGCCATAAGAGAAGTGTCTATGCTCTTCTCTTTCACTGTGTCGGCAGAGAGATCAATTTGCCTGGGTCATATATATATGTAGACACACACACACATGCATGTGTGTTTGAGCTTTAGGGTGCACACCCTAATGCAATAGGCTGCGCACACCTATGGAGACTCAATAAGAGATATCTCCTCCCTCACACCTTTTGAACGACTCTTTATAGCAGAAGAACCGTTTCCACATATGATCTCTGAACTGTATCAATTGCTCAGTTTGGCTTCTCCCGTAGTGAAGCCCTCATACGTTAGGGCCTGGGAACGGGACCTAGAAATAGTTTTTACTCCTGCCCAACTCTCTTCCCTATACCAACTTACTAGAACTATGTCAATAGACTCCAAGACGCAGGAAATGAATTACAGAATTTTGATGCGCTGGTGCCGTGTACCAGCAGATCTAGCTAAAATATATCCATCCACGTCAGACCTATGTTGGAGGGGATGCGGTCAAAAGGGCACTCTTTTGCACATCTGGTTGGATTGCCCTATGGTCAAATCTTATTGGGAAGACATTAAATTACAAATGAAAGAAAATTGTGGGCTTTGACATACCTTTCTCTCTGGTTCACTTCCTGCTACACATTCCTCCCATGCCAATAAGTCACTACAAGAAAAGTGTGCTACCTCACTTGCTCAATGCAGCAAAGCGGCTACTTCCCATATTGTGGAAGCGTCCGCAAGTTCCATCCAGAGAGGAGTGGAGTGGCAGGGTGAGTGACATCCGAGAGGCAGAGGATTGGATTGCCACTTGTAGAGGGGCCCGTGACCGATTTGCAGCAATTGGCAGCCCTGGATAACGTATGCCTCAGTTCCAGGTCACATACCCTCTAGCTTAGATGTGGCCCTCCTCGAATTAGCTGACCCAACCCTGAAGGGACGCCTTAAAGACACACAAGTGGGAACCACGCATTAGTTGCCAATATATCATTTTGTCATATACCCAAATGAGGGAATGGGGACGAGACACGTCTTTTCTTTCTCAGTGAATATAGTGCTGTTGAGGGGGCGTGGAGGGGAGGCGGAGCTGGACGCGAATCCCA
This sequence comes from Lithobates septentrionalis, assembly GCA_037952835.1. Lineage (NCBI taxonomy): Eukaryota > Metazoa > Chordata > Amphibia > Anura > Ranidae > Lithobates > Lithobates septentrionalis. The sequence continues at coordinate 101,841 of JBBDGP010004843.1, read as the reverse complement.
GGTATGTTCTACTCTACTTTTCTTACTTCCTTTTCTTCTACCTTTCCTACTTATTAAAATACTAAGTTTTAACTGGTTATGGTTGTCTACTTAAAAATAGCCAATATGTTTCATGTTAAGTGGTGGACAGACATGGACGAGCAAGCTGATCGGATAGGCTTTGGAGGTCTGATGCCATGAGATACCCTGATCTGTAAGGGGTATTGGCACCTTTGTGCCGGCATGGTGCAGATACCTAGCACTGAGGGGGTCTGGGGGGGGGGGCTTGGGGGGGAGGTCAGTTGGAGGCGCAAGTTGCCCCCCTTCCTACATGTGCTCCTGCCCGTCCCACCCCTTCCCCTTATACGATAGTCATTTCTAAAAAAGTTGTATAGGATGCCTGTCTACTCTCTATATCCCCGTTACTGAGATGTGCTTGCCCCACTATTCTGTCACCTGACCAATTTGTTTCTTCTACTGTTTTTTATAGCAGATACAATTACGAGCGTTTCTCATTTATTACTTCTGGTTTGTATTTTTTTTTCATCTAATTTTCATTCTCATTTATATTTTTCATTCTCATTTTCATTTTCCTCCTTTAATAACAAAAAAGGAATGATTGGTGTATTACTTGAAGTCACCACTTGTGGTAGATGTAATTATATATTTATGGTTTATTATTTTGCAATGTCTTTCATAAATAAAGATTTATAAAAAAAAAAAAGAAGCCAGAGTCTGGCTCAACCCACCAGGCTCCATCTATAACTAAAATAGAATTTTGGGTGGACTGTCTCTTTTATTCATATTGTACAGTATGTCTATTTGTGTTTTTCCACCTCTCTCTAATATATTGTATGTCATGACATTTACTTCCTTAGTGCCACCTGTGCCAGCATCCCCGGCGCTCACATTGTCTGTGTTGTTAATATGTAACTGTGCGCCAGAGAGACAGGCAGGCAAGTCCGTATTCCACAAATACTGCGGGATTAGAGGTCAACCCAGGCTGGCAACAGAAAAGAAAACACAAGAAGCAAAAAAAACCCATAAAAATATATTGCTTATGTATATCACGGTGAACAGAGAATTCATTACCATCAGATGCCGATTTACATTCAAAGCCAGCGAGGTGTTTTATATCGCCGCATGCAAAGAGGCTGCAAGAGGCTTCATTTTTATGAGCATTACAAATTTTTCTTTCTACAGGCAGTTTTCTATTAAATTAAAATAAACCTAAATTTAAAAAAATGATTGTGCACCATGCAACAGCGTGCATGACCTAAAGTATAAGGGTCATAATAGAGGATAATGAATATGGTAAGGAAATGTGTGCCCCTGATGTGTTTCTTTCTTAAAGATACTACAGCGGATACACCATATACAATTAGCTGGTAGCAGGACAACTTGAAAGTGGTTGTAAAGGCTGAAGGTTTTTTACCTTTATAAATTCTATGCATGAAGGTAAAAAACCTTCTGTGTGTTGCTCCCCCCTCAGTCGCTTCGCCCCCCCCCACACCAATACTCACCTGAGCTTCCTCTCGATCCAGTGATGTGCACGGGAGCCTCAGCTGTCTCTCTCTCTTTATTGGCTGAGACACAGCAGCGGGAGCCATTGGCTCCCACTGTTCTCAATCACGGCCAGTGAGCCAATGAGGAGAGAGTCGGAGGCGGGGCCGAGGCACGGCTCCACGTCTCTTTTGGAAGCATAGACCGAGGGCTTGTGAGCGAACACACACCAGTGCCCCCATAGCAAGTCGCGGGGGACCTAAGACCAAGAGGATCGGGGCTGCTCTGTGCAAAACCATTACACAGTAGGTAAGGGTGTTTGTTTATTTTTTTTGTTTTTTACCAAACATTTACTATCACTTTAAAAGGTGTAATAGGCCAAAAGGTACTACAGATAAGAAATACAGGCAGGTTTTACTACAGTAGTTAAGAGACCGCAGATAATGCAGCAGTGTATAACTGGCCAGGAGCAGGACATTTTTAGGCAAGGCTATACTCAAATTTACTAAAGCCAAAGACTGCAGGCTGGGGCTTTATTGCAATGGTTCAGAGACCATGAATGACACAGCAGTATAAAATTGTCCAGCAGCAGGTCACTTATAATGAGCAAGGCAAGGTCCAAATTTACTAGAGACAAAGAGTGCAAGCTGGAGCTTCATTACAAAAATTAAGAGATTGCAGATGACACAGCAGTGTAAAATTGTCCAGCAGCAGGACAGTTTTGATTAGGGATAGAAGTTTTACATTTGGTGAGCCCAAACTTAGTGGCACAGTTTGATTCAGGGATAACAGGTCTAACTGGTGTATGTCTAACTTTTATTTTATTTTCCAATACATTTTTATTATAAAAAAAAATCTAATTGGATACAAATGAAAAACAATCACAGTTTTTAAATGTGGACAGCATGAATACAAAATTTCACAATGGTACAATTACATGTTTGTACAGAATTATATATAAAAAGTGTTAACTCCCACATATAATAGGGTTCACAGTTATAGTGTCAACTAAAAGAAAGTGTGATTTTCTTGAGTAGTGAGAAGCATCACCATTCTTCTTATTGACTAAATAACATTGTATGGTACCGACGTGGCTGGAGGAAACCCTCTCCAGGAGTGTGGAGGGTCGGCAGCCAATATTGGTGGTTTCAGGAAGTAAGCATGGTGAAGAAAGAGGAAGGTACAGAAGAAGGAGGAAAAAACTGGGAAGAAAGAGAGCAAAAGAGAAAGGAAGGGGGCAAGTTCTGTAGGGCATCAAAAAGCCACAAGTGGGCCTTGCAAAGGATCCTATGCTGCCATTTTTTTTCTTGGATCAGGTACTGTTTTACTTGAGCCTAACTTTTATTTCATCTCCGGGGATATAGGGTTGCAGTAAATGTGAGTGATATAATAGGACTGGGCTTAGGTGCTAACTGTTCATGTATTTTGTTTTTATTTTTTCTTCAAATGATGCAGCAGTGTGCTGCAAACAAAAGGCAGCTTAAAGAATGTTGGTCAGTAACAAGTGAATGCTCCACTTTATGCATAATGGGCACAAGAGTTGTAGAGACCTAGAAGCACAGCCAAGGGATGGTGGGAGCCCCTCATAATCAGCACAGCAGGTGTGCAGAGCAAGGAACTTAGTGCGGGGATGGTGGGAACCCTTTCTAATGGGCACCTCAAGCGTGGAGACCCAAGAACGCAGCACATGTATGGTGGAAATCCCTCATAATGGGCACAGCATGTGTAAAGACCCAGGAACTAACTGCAGAGATGGTGGGAACCCCTCATAATGGACACAGCAGGTGTGTAATCCTTGGAAATCAGCACAGGGATGGTGGGAGCTCCTTCTAATGAACACAGCAGGTGTGCAGACCCGGGAACTCAGCACAAAGATGGTGGGAACCCCTCGTAATGGGCACAGCAGGTGTGTAATCCTAGGAAATCAGCACAGGGGTGGTGGGAGCTCCTCCTAATGAGCACAGCAGGTGTGCAGACTCAGGAACTCAGCACAGGGATGGTGGGAACTCTTCATAATGGGCACAGCAGTTCTGGAGACCTAGAAGCACAACACAGGGATGGTGGGAACCCCTCAAAATGGGCACAGCAGGTGTACAGACCTGGGAACTCAGCACAGAGATTTTACCAATAACGTCCCCAAGAGGCAATAGAGACTGTCAGCAGGTCAGCATCTAGCAAACACTGACATATCCATTTTAGGTGAACTGGCCCTTTAAACATTTCTGTTAGAGAACAAGTACGATAATTACAGGATACGGATAAAACCGCAAATAAATATATATATATATATATATATATATATATATATATATATATATTGGATACCAGTGAAGGACACAAGCCTGGCAGGTCCTTGTGAGCAGCAAAATCCCTCCCCCCATTGTGTATCTTATTATTCATGCTCACACAATGACATTTTCACATTGATGTAAAAAAAGAAGAACTGCCTCTTTGTACAATGATGTACAGTGATTGGAAAAATATAATCATAAAATTCTTATGTGATTTCTGAATTTTTAATTATCTTTTTAAAAATGTATACGCCACCTTTCAGCACTCATTACCATCCTAACTAACAAAGTCTGAAACTCCGGGGTAAAGTTACCGCCAAGCAACAAATGCAAAAAATATGGGAACAAAGTCTTCATAATACCACTATTATTATTATATTACTAATGCAGCACATAGCACCCGCTCCTATTATATGGGCATTAGGAACACCATTTACTAAAGGAACATCGACTGCATATTTTTTTTAAGGTAATGAATCATTTATTCTAGAAAAGTCTACAAATAATGCACTTAGGGAAAAAGAATCCTCTTTCAGATTACTGCAAAATGTGAAAACAATGTGGTCTA